>JAFEMH010005849.1:0-146634 GCA_022495995.1 Adenophora triphylla var. japonica | reverse complement strand
GTCTGCCATGACAAGAAAAGGGATACTCGGAAACCTCAGAAAGAGTCAACTCCAAGCCACTCGTACTGGCCTCTCCCCTCTTCTTCCCCTTCCGAGTCTTAACTTTCTTTTTCCTGAACCGGAAAGATGTCAGGTGTTCCTCCTACCAAGCTGTGGTATAGGAGCAGGGGATCCTATCAAACTAGCCTCCGTCAGGGCCTTAGTAGCCCTAGCGTTATCCCTCATCTCCTAGTAACCCAGCCGGTAGCATAGGAGCCCTCCTCTCACTCGTCTCTTGACGTAAGCCTCATAATCCCGGTCGCGGCGTCTCCGAGCTCACTGTCATGAGGGTTGGCCTCGCCTCGGCCCTCCTCCTCTCAGCTTGATCTGGGTCCTCCGCACCCACGAAATGGCCTCACAGCCCGTCTGAGAAAATAGCCACACGAAGTCTCTCCGGATGCCTCTACATACCAATCCTGTGGTACCGAGTGGTCGCAGAACACACGGTCTCTGACGCTCGAGGATAACCCGAGGAGGAAAGGCATCATACACTCTCCATACTCGGGAAAGAAATGGAAACACCGAGGGGATCATCCATGGGAACAGGAGCCACCACCCCGGTGGCCTATATCATCAAAGCCCTCCAAAGGAACTCAAGCTCCAGGCCAAACTTGTCTCGGAACTAAAGCCGGAATGTAGAAAGGCTGGGTGAGAAAGTCCGGAAGCATGACCACGGGAGACCCATCCTCGAAAGCACTCTGCGAGTCTCCACCCGCCAATGAGGCATCGACCATTCCGGATATCTTCGGTACGGCGCACCGCCATCCAACGCTCACGCGAGCCACGATCATCAAAATCTACACTCCCGACACCTCTCCTGGCAAAGTCCAAGGCATCGATCATATCGAGGTTTCTAGAAGAACCCCCAAGAAGCCGCCTCCATCGGCCTACAGGGGTCAAGAGGAACGGGCTGCCCCCGTGACATATACTTGTAGCCTTCCGTAGCTAATCTGTCGAAGAGCATGAAAAGTCTCCCCCTGAAAATCAAAGGAACGACATCTCTGCCCAGGCGACGGTGAACGACAACATCCAAGAAAGACCGATGGCGGATCCTGCAAAGGAATAGGACCATGAACAAATGGGTGCCAAGACATACAAAGTGCAAAGGCATCCCAATAGGCATCATCCACCAAACCTAGGCCCACTAAATCTGTCGGAAGACCGGGAAATATCGAAATGATCGGGACCACGGATCATACCCTTGCGCTTCCTCCGGGGAAAGATGAAGGAGGACGCACACTGTCAATCAACAAGAAGCCCCTCACAGTGCCCGAAGGAACCGCTATCTCTTCCACCTCCGGGACCTCCAAGCAAGGCCCGAAATTCTTCCGGTACCGGGACAGATCTCGTTGAAGGGAAGGCAATGAAGAACATGGCCTCCTAGTGTCCCAAAATGAGGAAGAAGCCCTCAAAAGCTCATAATCCGGGATCAATTCCTTGAGAGACCATAAGCACTTCACCTTGTACCTTTCTTCAAAGAAGGACCTCCTCTCATGCATGATCTCCAGGGACCAATCCTTGAACTTGTTGAAGAATGACATTTGGGATTCTCTGGGACAATTTTGATGGAGCTTTTCTAAGAAGTTTTCCATGGTTTTTCTCTCTTTCTCCCCAAAAATGGGCATATTTAGACTGGAGAGTTGAAGAGGGATATTTGAATTTGAAATAAAGCAAGACCAGCATCTCGTAGCAAAATTAAAGACGATATCAGATGCGGTCCCATCCGCGCGGATAAGATTGCTTTCCATCGAAAAAATCTGCAATGAGTCCAAGCTGCTACACGAAAAGAGGAATATTCCGTCCCGGTTGCTCGAAACCTGTGCAAAAAAACCTCCCGAAAGCAAGTCCATATACCAAACCCCCTTGCGAAAAAAAAAAACAAGGCTCATGCAACACTGCATTCATGCGCATTGCATTCATAAAATAAAATCCTAAATTGTTACATTCCAAAAAAAAGAGTGTGCATGAAAAAAAAAAAACAAACAAACATAAATAAAATCCTAAATTATTACATTCCAAAAAAAAGGAGAGTGTGCATAAAAAAAAAACAAACAAACATAAATAAAATCCTAAATTATTACATCAAAAAAAAAAAAAAATGTGCATAAAAAGTTTGTACAAATCTAAATCTCAATCTGAAATCTCAAAAAATCAATCGGAGTCTCCAGCGCCCGAATGTCTCCCCCGGCCCCTCTTGCGACTCGGGCCGCCTCCTCGGGAGCCCTGAAAATCTTGGGCTCAGAATCGTCCTCGTCTCCAAAGAGGCTCATCGGGACCAGCCAGCGCTCTGATAGTGGCAAGCCCAAGATCTAGCGAAAAAATCGTATCCAGAAGGTGAAGGCGTCGGACTCCTGCACGATGCGAAGACGACCCGCCATAGTGCCATGCGTGTCCACTGCCCGTGTGGATCCAGAATGACGTGATCCGAAGGCGGCACCGCGCGGGGATCAAGGAGGAGGAGGCAAAGGAGTCTCTGAAGAAGTCTACGAGCGAATAGGGGAAGCCTCCCGACGGGACAGCGCCGCCGTGGTCGCCTCGCTCTAGCCTGAGGAGCCCGCGACGACCATCCTCCTGATGAATCTCTTGGCCCCGATCACTTGCTTCGTCGGCTTCTCGACGACCACCTCCGAGAAGCTGCACAAAAGCAAAAGTGTCAAAAAAAAAAAAAGTGATGCTAAAGATGATGAAACAAAAGAAAGAAAGGAAGAGGCGGAAGCGTAAAAGCCATACCTTCATACCCGGACGAGGCGGAAAGCACGTGGAAGCCGCTCGGGTGAGGATCTGCACCCTCAATCGGACCCCATCCTGGATATAGGAAAAATCCGTCCGAGGGTACAGCGGGATCCCAAGCCCCTCCCTATCCGGAACCTGAGGCATCCTCGGCCTCCTCAAGACAAATGTCGCGTATGGCTCAATCGCCACGAAATCCGAGAAGTGCTGGCCGGCTCGGTAATCATCCCAGGTCGCGGACCGATCGCTCGGGTGCATCATATCGGCGGGAGGCTCCACCGGTGTCCTCAAAGGCGAGTTCACGCCATGCTTTGGCGCGTCACCCTCTCTCCCCGGATAATATGCATCGCAGGTCGGACCTCTCAGAATCCTCCGCTGCACAGTCCAAATCTCGGCGCCCTTCAGTGCGCCGCCTCGAAGCGATCCGGGGAAGAATATCATCCCCTCATCTGTCTCGGCCTCCGTCAAAGGAAGGCAATCCGCGTACACGAGGGTCGTACGCCCTGGAGCTTATCTTCTCCCGGGCATGCTTGGACCAAGGCTGCGTGGCCAGGATGCGCCCGACGTACTCCGCGGCTGTCGCCACATCGTGACGTGAAAAAACTCCAACGCCCATACTGCGAAAGGTAAAAATCCAATCAATCCGGTGCAAAAGAAAAGTGCGTGCTCAAAAAAAAAGAAGAGGGAAAGCAAAAAGAGAGCTTATACCTCCAGGGCAAACTCAAAGCGATGCAAGAGCTCACAGCCTTCCCCCGTACCTATCAAGAGCAAAATAAAGCCTCTGCCGGCAGGCCTCTCCCCACGAGACATCTCCGGCCGTCTCCATGTCCTCCAAGGACCTCAACAAGGCAAAGACTGCCGTCCTCAGCATGTCGAAAGAGCGTGCTCGAAAAGGCAAACCACAAGAAGGCCCTGGCGATGCGCTCGGCGCCCCCATCCTCTCCTCCTCGGCCTCGTAGCTCACGATGGTCTCCACAATCTTACCTTAGACCACGGCATACTCCATCCCCATCCCTTTTTTGGGAATAGGGGAAAATCCGAAGAGGCTCAGATCAGCGTCGTAGCCATCTCGCCACTCAATGCTGCGTCCATTAAAGGACAGGCCCGTAATCGCAGCGTAATCGGAGGGCGTAACCGTAGCCTCGCCCCGAAGAAGTGAAAGGTGTGGGTCGCGTCCCACCAGGCGTGCGCCAGAGCAAACATCAAGCCCTTGCTCTTAGGGAACTTGACCGGTCCCCTCGAAGCACTCGATAAACTCCCAAAGCCCCGTCTCGACGACGATCTGTCTCGGACTCGGCAAAGCTCCTCGGCCCGCATTCGGAAGCGGTCCCACAAGTCAATCACGGACTCCACCGATCCTCGAGTCTTCATTTTGTTCAGACACTCCATCACAAAACGGTTTCCGCCACTGCAAAAAAAAAAAAAAGAGAAAATGTCAAAAAAAAAAATTGCATTTGCATTTGCAAAAAAAAAAATAGGCATACACATGCATTAAAAAAAAAAAAAAATTTCGGCAGCATAACGGCATGCAATAGACATAGCCCCATTTTTCTCACAGAACAGACAGTTTTCAGCAAATCCCATTCAACAATTTTCAAAAAAAAATGCATACATGCATATCATCCATCTTACATACAACGGGAGGAAAAATCCATCCCACTTTTCAAAAAAAAAATCCTAAACATACATACATCCCATATTGGCAAAATGCCCATTCTTTCCAAACAAAATGCATGCATTGCATCATTCATCAATATCAATATTCAATTTCAAAAAAAAAAAAAAATCATCATTCATCAATATCAATATTCAATTTCAAAAAAAATCATCATCATCAACATGCAATTTTCGAATTTAAAAAAAAAATGGCGAAAATGCCAATTCTTTTTCCCAAGCAAAATGCACATTTTGGATTACTCACATAATCATCAAGATTCAAAGACAATGAACATCAATATTCAATTTCAAAAAAAAAAAATTCAAAAATCACCCAAAATTCAAATTTCAAACAAGAAATCAACAAAGGGATCAAAGGGTTTCAAAGTATACCGTTCGAGATTCGAATCCGAAGCCCAATGTTGCCAAGCATCGGGGTAGGGCTCTTCCACGACCGATTGCGAAAGATTGTAATGCCTCCTCATTCCGGACGAGCTCCAATCGTCTCTCGCGGCCGGGCCACGTCCTTGGCCTTGAAAAGCGCCTTCCCGGTGTTCCATCGCTCGAAAAAATCGAAGAAATCGGAAGATTTTCAAGCTTTTTGAGCCTTGATGGAGGTTCTCCTCGGTTCTCTCTCTCTCTGCTCCCTCGTAAGTGCGAAAAAAGCTGTAAGGCTGAATGGGGAAGAAGAAAAGGGCGTTGGCCCTAATTTAAAAACCCTGGAAACTCCTATCCGCGCGGATAGGATTGCAAGGGTCAAAATGACCCTTTTGCCCCTTAAAATTTCGGGACTGCGCAATTCGGTCCCGACTTGACGAGTTAACAAAGTTAACGAAAGTCGGCCCCTTGTCATCGAAATCCTTCCGCGATGCAGTCAAACGTAAGGCCGAGTGCCCGAGAAAGATAACGAGATCCCGTATCTTTCATCAAAATTACCCCGGCGGTCAAACGTAAGACCGAGTGCCACGAGAAAGATAACGAGATCCGTATCTTTCATCAAAATCTTCCCGGTGATCGAACGTAAGGCCGAGTGCCACACGAGAAAGATAACGAGATCCAGTATCTTTCATCAAAATCATTCGGCGGATCAAGCGTAAGGCCAAGTGCCACGAGAAAGATAACGAGATCCCGTATCTTTCATCGAAATCTTCCCGTGATCGAAGCGTAAGACCGAGTGCCACGAGAAAGATAACGAGATCCCGTATCTTTCATCAAAATCTTCCCCGGCGATCGAAACGTAAGGCCGAGTGCCCGAGAAAGATAACGAGATCCGTATCTTTCATCAAAATCATCCGGCTGATCGAAACGTAAGGCCAGGTGCCCCGAGAAAGATAACGAGATCCAGTATCTTTCATCAAAATCTTCCGGCGATCGAACGTAAGACCAAGGTGCCCGAGAAAGATAACGAGATCCAGTATCTTTCATCAAAATCTTCCCGGCGGATCGAAGCGTAAGACCGAGTGCCACCGAGAAAGATAACGAGATCCGTATCTTTCATCAAAATCTTCCCTAACGGTCGAAACGTAAGGCCAGTGCCCCGAGAAAGATAACGAGATCCGGTATCTTTCATCAAAATCATCCCCGTGATCGAAAAGCGTAAGGCCAAGTGCCACGAGAAAGATAACGAGATCCGTATCTTTCATCAAAATCTTCCCGGCGAGTCGAAGCGTAAGGCCGAGTGCCACGAGAAAGATAACGGATCCGAGTATCTTTCATCAAAATCTTCCCGGCGATCGAAGCGTAAGACCGAGTGCCCGAGAAAGATAACGAGATCCAGTATCTTTCATCAAAAATCTTCCCGGCGATCAAAGCGTAAGGCCGAGTGCCTGAGAAAGATAACGAGATCCCGTATCTTTCATCAAAATCTTCCCCAGCTGATCGAAGCGTAAGGCCGAGTGCCCGAGAAAGATAACGAGATCCGTATCTTTCATCAAAATCTACCCCGGCGATCGAAGCGTAAGGCCAAGAGTGCCACGAGAAAGATAACGAGATCCCGTATCTTTCATCAAAATCTTCCCGGCGATCGAAGCGTAAGGCCAAGTGCCACGAGAAAGATAACGAGATCCCGTATCTTTCATCAAAATCTTCGGCGATCGAAGCGTAAGACCGAGTGCCCCGAGAAAGATAACGGATCCCGTATCTTTCATCAAAATTACCCCGTGATCGAAGCGTAAGGCCGAGTGCCGAGAAAGATAACGAGATCCGTATCTTTCATCAAAATCTTCCGGCGGATCAAGCGTAAGACCGAGTGCCACGAGAAAGATAACGAGATCCCGTATCTTTCATCAAAATCATTCCGGCGATCAAACGTAAGGCCAGAGTGCCCCGAGAAAGATAACGAGATCCCGTATCTTTCATCAAAATTACCCGGCGATCGAAGCGTAAGACCGAGTGCCCCGAGAAAGATAACGAGATCCCGTATCTTTCATCAAAATCATCCGGCTTTCAGAAGTCAAAGCGTAAGACCGAGTTGCCCCGAGAAAGATAACGAGATCCCGTATCTTTCATCAAAATCTTCCCCGGCGGTCAAACGTAAGGCCGAGTGCCACGAGAAAGATAACGGATCCCGTATCTTTCATCAAAATCATCCAACGGCGGTCGAAACGTAAGACCGAGAGTGCCTGAGAAAGATAACGAGATCCCGTATCTTTCATCAAAATCTTCCGGCGGTCAAACGTAAGGCCAGGTGCCCGAGAAAGATAACGAGATCCCGTATCTTTCATCAAAATCATTCCCTAAGCAGCCAAACGTAAGCCGAGTGCCTGAGAAAGATAACGAGATCCCGTATCTTTCATCAAAATCTTCCGGCGGATCGAAGCGTAAGGCCAAGTGCCCGAGAAAGATAACGAGATCACGTATCTTTCATCAAAATCTTCCCGGCGGTCAAACGTAAGACCGAGTGCCCCGAGAAAGATAACGAGATCCCGTATCTTTCATCAAAATCTTCCGGCGGTCAAACGTAAGGCCAGGAGTGCCCGAGAAAGATAACGAGATCCCCGTATCTTTCATCAAAATCATTCCCCGGCGAGTCGAAGCGTAAGGCCGAGTGCCACTGAGAAAGATAACGAGATCCCGTATCTTTCATCAAAATCTTCCCTAGCGATCAAACGTAAGACCGATTTCCCGAGAAAGATAACGAGATCCCGTATCTTTCATCAAAATCATTCCCGGCGATCAAAGCGTAAGGCCAAGTGCCCCGAGAAAGATAACGAGATCCCGTATCTTTCATCAAAATCATCCGGCGGTCGAACGTAAGGCCGAGTGCCACGAGAAAGATAACGAGATCCCGTATCTTTCATCAAAATCAAACGGCAGTCAAACGTAAGATCGAGTGCCACGAGAAAGATAACGAGATCCGTATCTTTCATCAAAATCTTCCGGCGGTAAAGCGTAAGGCCAGAGTGCCCCGAGAAAGATAACGGATCCCGTATCTTTCATCAAAATCATCCGGCGGCCAAACGTAAGACCGAGTGCCACGAGAAAGATAACGAGATCCCGTATCTTTCATCAAAATCTTCCCAGGCGATAAAGCGTAAGGCCAAGGTGCCACGAGAAAGATAACGAGATCCCGTATCTTTCATCAAAATCATCCAACGGCGATCGAAGCGTAAGACCGAGTGCCCTCGAGAAAGATAACGAGATCCCGTATCTTTCATCAAAATCTTCCCCGGCGATCAAACGTAAGACCGAGTGCCCCGAGAAAGATAACGGATCCGTATCTTTCATCAAAATCATTCCCGGCTAGCCAAACGTAAGACCAGGTGCCCGAGAAAGATAACGAGATCCCGTATCTTTCATCAAAATTACCCCCGTGAGTCGAAAGCGTAAGGCCGAGTGCCCGAGAAAGATAACGAGATCCCGTATCTTTCATCAAAATCTTCCGAAGCAGTCAAAGCGTAAGGCCAAGGATTGCCCCGAGAAAGATAACGAGATCCGTATCTTTCATCAAAATCTTCCCGGCGAGTCAAACGTAAGACCGAGTGCCCCGAGAAAGATAACGAGATCCCGTATCTTTCATCAAAATCATCCGGCGATCAAAGCGTAAGACCGAGTGCCCCGAGAAAGATAACGAGATCCCGTATCTTTCATCAAAATCTTCCGGCGGTCGAAACGTAAGACCGAGTGCCCCGAGAAAGATAACGAGATCAGTATCTTTCATCAAAATCATTCCTGCGGTCAAACGTAAGACGAGTGCCAGAGAAAGATAACGAGATCCCGTATCTTTCATCAAAAATCTTCCCCGGCGATCGAACGTAAGGCCAAGGTGCCCCGAGAAAGATAACGGATCCCGTATCTTTCATCAAAATCATTCGGCGAGTCAAACGTAAGACCGAGTGCCCGAGAAAGATAACGAGATCCCGTATCTTTCATCAAAATCTTCCCCGTGATCAAACGTAAGACCGAGTGCCCCCGAGAAAGATAACGAGATCCCGTATCTTTCATCAAAATCATCCGGCGGTCAAACGTAAGACCGAGTGCCCCGAGAAAGATAACGAGATCCCGTATCTTTCATCAAAATCTTCCGGCGGTCAAACGTAAGACCGAGTGCCACGAGAAAGATAACGGATCCCGTATCTTTCATCAAAATCATCCAACGTCAAAACGTAAGACCGATCTCCTCGAGAAAGATAACGAGATCCCAGTATCTTTCACCAAAATCATCCACCTATCAGCCAAACGTAAGACCGATTTCCTGCACGAATACGTCGATTTTCCCCAACAAAGGCTAACAAAATCCCCAAAGAAAGTTAACGGAATCCCAAAAGCCAACGGAATCTCGAGTAGTTCTCGAACTACGAAAGGGCTTGATTCCCACTAGGGATACGTAGGTAGCCTATCATTAGGTCCAGCCCCTCGACCAAAACGGTCACCCTCTCCTTCGGCAGCAGACAAAGTCCACCGAAAGGCCATTTCAAATTAAGGTCCGAGGCGCCTAAAAAGCCATCATCATTAAGGTCCGAGGCGCCTAAAAAGCCATCATCATCAAGGTTCGAGGCGCCTAAAAAGCCATCATCATCAAGGTTCGAGGCACCTAAAACGCCATCTCCAAGGTTCGAGGCACCTAAAACGCCATCTCCAAGGTTTGAGGCACCTAGGACGCTATCACTAGGAAAGCGATAAATCGCAATCATCCCCAAAGAGACCGAAAATGGTCATTCCTATCCCCACAGAAAGGATAGCCATCGACCGAAAATGGTCATCTCTTATCCCCAAAGAGTTTCTTTCCAAAGAACCGACCAGAACTCGCTCATTAGTTCGAGGCACCTAAAACGCCATCATCTCCGGGGTCAAAGACCCGAACTACGACTGGCTTGATTCCCATTCGGGATACGTAGGTAGCCTATCGCTAGGTTCAGCCACCCGATCACTCGATCATCCTGCCAAATATGGAGCCTTACTCTTATCGACGACCCCGCTTCCTTCGAAAGCGCCGTCGCCGAGGGGCTACTGTAAGTGCTCCAATTTGAGCTTGATAGAATTTTCGTTAGAAAATTAACGAAAGTCATAACAATTACTAACATTCCTAACAATCCTAACTTTTCTAACAAAGTAAGGGTAAAATGGGCATTGCTATTTAGAGTTAAACCTTCCAAGGAATCTCAAAAAGCAAAAGAATTAAGAAAATCCCGAAACAGCAAGTTGAAAAACATTTTCTGCTGAGATTTTTGAATTTTATTCCTTGTGTCCAAAGCTGGAGCTGCATTTAATGAACAGTGCACGCCAAGCAGACCAATCCGCGCGGATGACTTTGTAAAGTCAGGAGGGCTATAAATTGAGCCCTCCAGTCACAAAAATGAGGAGCCACAACACATTTTGCACCGAACCTCTGGCGAAATATAGAGAGAAAACAGTGAGAATTCACTTGAATTGTCACCATTTTCTCTCCAATCTTTCCCAATTCATACTCATCCATTCACTCTCATATTAAAGCCCTAAACACTCATATACTCAAGCCAAACACTCAAGAACACAAGGAAGATTGGTAAACCCTCCTCCTCCTAACCCTAAATCTCATCCATGCATGCATCTTCAAACTACAAAATGTAGTTCCTTCATCTTCTTGCTCTAGATCTAAGAAGATCACCATGGAAGACCATCTCCATGGATGATCTTCTACAAAGATCAACATTATTTTCAAGTTCTCTTACTTTCTTGCAAAGAAAACTCATTTTCAAAACCCTAAAAACCATTTTCAAGCATAAAATCTCATTTTCAAAGGATAAAAATCCCCTTCCCAAGCAAATGAAATGCTTAGTCCTAATGTACCCCAAGGATGGTTTGGTATAGTTGATTCACCACTAAAATGTCTAGTGATCACTAACCAAAACCTAGGGAAATGGGGACAAGCATGGATGCAAAACCCCCTTTAAAATCATATTCTCCTTCTTGAGAAGTTGCTGTCCAGTAGCAATTTTCCCAGACCTCAGTCCATTGTCTTAATTTTTGGACACAGATGAACTTGGAATTTGGTGTTGACTACAAAACACTTTTTGTAGCCAACATCCATAGATTTCCAGACATATTTTTACTTTATTTTTTGGGTGAGTAAAACTCCTCTTTTCAAATTTTCTTTCAGAGGCTAGTTCATCACCTTCTGGGAATCCAGATCTCATATCTGAGGTTTCCAGAAGGTTTTGACCCCTCAAATCTTCTCCAAAATGGAAAATTACTTCGTACAAACCTTATTTAAGGTGTCTAGAACAACTTTCATTCTCTGAGTTTATCCAGATTATGAAGTTTTAAGACCCTTGAATACATTTCAAAATCAAAGGTCCACTGCCTTTTTCATTCTGGCAGAAATGACTCTCAACTTCAAAAGGTCTTTTGAGTACCAAATCTCAATCCAAAAATCCCTCAAAAAATCATGGGATCAGTTTAAAGTCTTGAAAAGATATCCCTATTTTTACTTTTCTGAGTTTCAAAGTATTTTGGCCAAAACACACACACACACACACACACAAATGATTTTCAGCTTGGAAGACTCGTTTTACGAGGCATTCCGGGTGCACACTAACGTCCTTCCCGGCGTGTAACATGACCTCCGAACCTAAATCTCTGATCTCGGGCTTTTTTCAAAGTTTTGGCCCTCAAAATTAAAATGGCGTGGCGACTCCATTTCGTTGATTTTTTCAAACAAAAATGGGAAAATTTTCGATACATTCACACATCATCACACTTATCCTAAATCTTAAACCCTAAACCCTATACCCTATACCCTAAACCTTATACCCTATACCCTAAATCCTAAACCCTGAACCCTGAACCCTAAATCCTAAACTCTAACCACTATACCCTAAACCTTATACCCTATACCCTAAACCCTATACCCTAAACCCTATACCCTAAACCCTAAGCCCTGAACCCTGAACCCTAAGCCCTAAACTCTAACCACTATACCCTAAACCTTATACCCTATACCCTAAACTCTAAGTCGTAGACCCTATACCTTATACCCTAAACCCTAAACCCTAAACCTTATACCCTATACCCTAAATCCAAAGCCCTGAACCCTAAACCCTAAGCCCTAAACTCTATCCACTATACCCTAAACCTTATACTCTAAACCTTATACCCTAAACCCTATACCCTATACCCTATACCCTAAACCCTAAACCCTAAACCCTATACCCTAAACCCTAAACCTTATACCCTATACCCTATACCTTATACCCTATACCCTATACACTAAACCCTAAACCAAAGCCCTGAACCATAAACCATAAACCCTAAACCCTAAACCCTAAACCCTAAACCCTATACCCTATACCCTAAACCTAAAGCCCTGAACCCTAAACCCTAAGCCCTAAACTCTAAACTTTATCCACTATACCCTAAACCTTATACTCTAAACCCTATACCCTAAACCCTATACCCTAAACCCTAAACCCTAAACCCTATACCCTAAACCCTAAACCCTAAACCCTATACCCTAAACCCTAAACCTTATACCCTATACTCTATACCCTATACCCTAAACCCAAAGCCCTGAACCCTAAACCCTAAGCCCTAAACTCTATCCACTATACCCTAAACCTTATACTCTAAACCCTATACCCTAAACCCTATACCCTAAACCCTAAACCCTAAACCCTAAATCCTAAACCTTATACCTTATACCCTATACCCTAAACCTAAAGCCCTGAACCCTAAACCCTAAGCCCTAAACTCTATCCACTATACCCTAAACCTTATACTCTAAACCTTATACCCTAAACCCTAATCCCTAAACCCTATAGCCTCAACCCTAAACCCTATACCCTAAACCCTAAACCCTAAACCTTATACCCTATACCCTAAACCCTAAACCCTAAGCCCTGAACCCTGAACCCTAAACCCTAAGCCCTAAACTCTAACCACTATACCCTAAATCTTATACCCTATACCCTAAACTCTAAGCCCTATATCCTAAACCCTAAACCTAAACCTTATACCTTATACCCTATACCCTGAACTCTAAACCCTAAACTCTAACCACTATACCCAAAACCTTATACCCTATACCCTAAACTCTAAGCCCTAGACCCTATACCTTATATCCTAAACCATAAACCCTAAACCTTATACCTTGTACCCTATATACTAGCTAAACCCTAAATCGTATGCATGTATACATTATACCCTAAACCTTAAGCCCTAGATCCTATACCTTATACCCTATAATCTAAACCCTAAATCATATACCCTATAACCTAAACCCTAAACCCTATACCCTAAACCCTAAACCTTATATCCTAAATTAGAGACGGATTAAAATCTGTCTCTGATTTAGAGACAAATTCAACATCCGTCTCCAAAGTTTAGAGACGAATTCTGAATCTGTCTCTAATTTAGAGACGAATTTTGAAGCTGTCTCTAAATTAGAAACAGATACAAAATCTGTCTCTAAACTTTGGAGACTGATGTTGAATCTGTCTCTAAATCAGAGACGAATTTTGAATCTGTCTCTAAATTAGAGACGGATTATGTATCTGTCTCTGATTTAGAGACGAGTGCTAAATCTGTCTCTAAACTTTTAGAGACAGATGCTTAATCTGTCTCTAATTTAGAGACGGATTAAAATTTGTCTCTGATTTAGAGACAGATTCAACATCTGTCTCCAACGTTTAGAGATGAAATCTGAACCCGTCTCTAATTTAGAGACGGAATCAGATTCCGTCTCTGAATTAGAGACGGATTCAGATTTCGTCTCTAATTTTTGGTTCTGTCTCTAATCTGTCGCCAAATTAGCTACAGACCCCGTCCGTCTCTAATTTTCCGTCTCTAAATTCGATTTTCCTTGTAGTGTCAAGTACGAGGGTTAATATGACAATTAACTTGTATAAGAGAATATACGTATCCTTCACCTAAATACATGGACATATTTATATATTTTCCCATATTATTCTCAAAAGTATATCAATAACAATAATTAGAATTTCACACGATACATTAATTTTTTTAAAGTTTTTTTAATCAAAGCTTAATCAAATTAATTAAAATGAAACAATCCATTAAATTGGTAGTTAGATGAGTTTCATTAATAAACATAGGTATTTCTACATTAGGGAAGTAATTTCATGCATGTCCTACCCTGAGAGAGACAATAAGATACATCGTTATCATGAATTTCAATTTTTAAAAGTTAGTATTAAGTCCTCCTTCAGCAAACACAAAATCTTGGGAAAAAAATTGCATTTTTTCAATTGCTTAGAAAAAATGGGTTTTTAAATTATGCACAATAGAATTTTAGTAATTAATTGACGTTTTTCAAAAAACGTACACATTGACATTTTCATAAATACTGTAGGTTATTAACTGATGCTATCAGTCGTTAACTCTGTTTCTGACAATAATATAACACTAACACTCCTTAACACATGTGATTACACTATTGAACTAATTTTCTGACACTTATCAAAACACATATCTAGTACTCAATAACTAGATTTACAAAAACTTTAAATGCACATTTGAGGTTGTAAATGACGTCTCTTTTGGGTTCTGTGGCAATTATCAACGGATGTAGGTCTCAAAATTCCTTTCGATATAATATGATGTGTGTTTCGTAATTCATTCTGAGTCAAATGTTATGCCAATTTTCGTGCACCCTCTCAATAACACAATCACTGTTGCTAATAAAACACACTGGATATACCAGTTTAATATTAGTGTTAGTATTTTTGAGTGTCAAGTATACATGTGCTGGCACTCCTTCTTACTAATGTTGGCTATACCGTTAATGTCGACATTAGTGTTTTTGAGTGTCAGATATATGTGTTGGCACTCATTCTAACTAATGCTGCATTCATTGTGCAGTGCGTGCGAAGTTACAGTTATTTACAAAACTGTCATCGCAAATTTTAAAAGAAGTGTAAGTTATTTAAAAAGGATGACACCGACATGGTCCATCCTGATTCAAAAACACATTTTTCATACTAACTAGGAAATACACGTTTTTCATAATATCAACCCTTCACCAAATTAAGTCTTAGTTCTCATTAAAAGTTTTGGTGTTCTATTAGGATCATTATGATGTTTTTATACTATCCCAAAAGTTACCATTTTATCAAGAAAAGTTGCCATTTTATCAAGTAAATGAAACTTATCAATAAGACATTAAAAATAATATTTAAAAAAAATGAAACTTATCAATAATATTTTAAAAATAATAAATTTTACAAGCGTACCTATAAGTAAAATAAAATCCATTAGAATATCATGATTCCTTGTCAAACTTTTGGGAATGCACATTTGGTTAGACATTGCTAATGCCTTATAGCATGATAAAATTTTACGAACAATATTTCATATTTAAAAATGCAATATTTATTTTTCATTGAAGAGGAAAATAAAAGAAAACATAAATTTATTATGACATTTATTATAAGAAATTAAAAATGAGATAGATAGAGGAGATAAGTTGGTGTCATTGATTGTGCACCGACATTGTTAATAATCGCAAGCGGATATTTGGATTATATAGCTCTAAGGAGATTGTCTTAGAGATATTCACGAAACAGAATATAGCAAAAGATATTGTGTATAAATGGAGGTGTATTATAGTATTAGAGATGAGCCAAATAGCTTTAATCAACATTCTATATTTTAATTATTTTCTACCAATTTTCTCTCTCCCACTCATAATAATATTTGTGCAAAATCAAACTATAAACACTAGGCTGGAATGGAGGTAGTATATTTTACAAAGTACATGATTGTAAGTAAACATAATCCATAAAAATGTCAAATTATTAAATACTTCACCCATTCCACAATAAATCTCACAATTGGCTCAACAAACTTTCTAATTAATATTCTTTAATTATTTAAGTATTCCCTCCGTTCCACTGCAATCTTCCTATTTACTATTTATACGAAAATTAAGAAATAATGTAATGTAGTAAGTGTTGTGAGTATGAAAAATGAGATAATAGAGAGAAAGTGGGATATAAAAAATTAATTGAATTGTTGTTTTGAGTATGGTATGTGAGTTCTATTAATATAAAAGTAATAAAATATTTTCATTTTAGAAAGTATATAGTTTGTAATAGGACACCCAATAAGAAAAGTGTGTAGTTTGTAGTGGGACATAGAAAGTACATCTTAAATATATTGATTTATTTTAATGTGAATAAATAAAAATTACGATAATGATGTCGAATGAAGCCTTGAGATTGATACCGAACGGAAAGAACCAGAAACAATGAGTTACAAACCCTAGATAAAGAAAGCCTCAGCTTTTCCTTTATTTTCTTTATTCAATAATCAACGAGTCTGCCTAAACTATTATAATGAAAAAGCTTAAATAAACTCATTACTTGTTGAACTTACTAAAATAACAAAATCCTACCATCTAAATAATATTACTAAAATATATAATGACAGTAATTATTATGCGAGTCGAGTTCTAACATAACTAAAATAACCTAACTAAATAAAATATTTCAAATCAGGCCGAGATTCTTTGTCTGCAACTATTTTGGCTTTGATCCGGTATATTCTACAATATTACTAAATGTTACATCATACTGCATCAGATACTCCCTCCGTCCCGGCGAAAGAGCCATCAAATTAGCCGGGCACGCAAAATAAGAAATGTGATGTAGGAAAGAGAAAAAGTTTAAATGTTGTGAGTATGAAAAATTAAATAGGAGAGAGAATGAGTGGGAGGTGATGTAAGAAAGAGAATGTTGTGAGTGTAAAAGTAAAGTAGGAGAGAGAATGAGTGGAGAGAATAGTGATTTAAGGTTTCCTTTTTGGGAAAGTGGCTTTTTAAATGGGACGCCCAAAAAGGAAATAAATGGCTCTTTCGCTGGGACGGAGGGAGTATTTATTATAAAACGATATTTATTATAAAACGATGGAGTAATATTTTTCTCTGGAGACAGAAATCAAATGCAACATATTTGTGTTTTACAATGTGTACCACTAGTGATTAAATAATTATTAATTTTTATTGGTGACATCTTTACGATGCCAACACCAAAGACGCTAACTATAATAACCGTCGAATAATCAGCGGTATAATGATATATGCAAAAGTGGTAGGTAATTTTTTTTTTTTTTTCAATTTCTAGACGCATGCAGTGGTTGGCCACATTAATTGAGCACCGACAGTTTTAATAACTGCATGCGGTTTTTTTGTTTATATATAGCAATTGGAATTGTAGTAGAGATATTCACAGGACAAAAGGTAGCATAAGTTGAAAATGGATATTAGAAGGATAGTTTGCTTTCTTCTTGTCCTTGCAGCATTTTCTCCTTCTGATGCTGTAACCCCTACCCATTACAGACCTCCTTTCAACAGATCTAGCTTTCCCAGCACTTTTGTATTTGGTGCTGCTTCCGCAGCCTTTCAGGTATAATATACTTTTTTTTTTTAAGGAAACAGGGACAGGACCCTGAAAATATATAGATAAAGCAAAATAAAAAAGGGGAACAATTTTGAAAAAATATTTTCATATCGAAAAATGATTTTATGTCAATGATTGGTTCCTTATTGTTAAGTAACATAATGTCAATGTGAGATACTCCCTCCACCCTATATTGTTTGTCCAAAAAATATAGTCCCATTTTCAGTTTTCTTAGATTAAAATCATTAAATTTTGAAATTGCTAGCCAGTTATCAAATACTCCCTCCGTCCCACATAAATGTGAACTAACTTTTTGGGTGTGGGAATTAAGGAAAAGTAATTAAGAAAGAGAAAAAGTTAAATGTTGTGAGTATGAAAAATTAAATAGGAGAGAGAATGAGTGGGAGGAATAGTTAGGAGAGAGAATGTTGTGAGTGTAAAAGTGAAGTAGGAGAGAGAATGAGTGGGTAGAATAGTGAATATTTGTTTCCATTTTTGGCAGTCCACATTTACGTGGAAAGACCAAAATGAAAATAAATTCGCATTTACGTGGGACGGAGGGAGTATATAATTGGAGAGAGAGATAGAGGAGAAAATGAAAGTAACCACAGAAGAAGAGTGAGTAATGGAGTAATAAGTAAACATCATAAATTTTAGTATTGAAAATGAAAATGAATATAAGTCGTTAAAATGTTTGAATAGTGTAATGAGACCATTAGGGCGGAGGAAGTAATTTAGAAAAGAAAGAAGTGTACTCAATAACAAGAGGGGTGTGTATAATAATCTTCCTAATTAATTTTCTCATTGCGAAACTATGACTATGAGTGCTAGTTTTTAAACAGTTTTGCTACAAATATGCAAAATAATGTTACCTTGTCATTATTAACCTTATAAACTTATACTCCTTACAAATGTAAATTCAGGTATAATGTTTGTTAAAATTAAATTTAATGATAACTTTAAGAATAAATATTCAATTATGGATCGAACTTGTTAAAAAGATAATGGGAAGCATCCCTATTTTAACTTTCCTAGTTTGAAGTAGTATACTACCCTCTGTCCCATTACAAAGAGGAAAGTTGGTCAACTGTGTGAATCTTTGACCAATAATTTTATGAATATTTATATATTTTTTTGTAATTTTAAAAATTGTTATTGCTTCACCATTAGAAATACTATCAATAACTTTTTTTAGAATTGCATAGAAATATCTAGACATTCATAAAATCATTGGTCAAAGATTCACACTGTTGACCAACTTTCCTCTTTGTAATGGAACGGAGGGAGTATATTACTACTTTCATTAATCCAAATTGAAGATTATTTTTGTTCTTGATCAAATAAAAGTCGGTATTCATTTATTTTGCGAGAGAGGGAAAAATATGAAACACACATGCAATAGTATTAATTAAAGAGTAGGTCTGCTGAGAAACGTATTTCTTCATAACTATGGAGAAACGTGTTTTTAATAGCCAGAAGCTATGCGTTTGATAATCAAAAAAAAATTTATGGATATCAGTCTCAAAGGCTTCTGGATATCTAAAAGCTTTGGAACGGATATCCAGAAGCCTTTGGGACGGATATCCAGAAAAAATAAATTTAAAGCCAAATCCAAGGCCAAGACCAGAAATTGCTTATTGAAGGTTTCTGGATTCAAATGTATATCCAGAAACCATCAAATGAATATCCAGAAACATTTTGAAAGTTTCTGGATATTCATTTTGAAAGTTTCTGGATATCACTTTCATAAGCTTCTGGATATCCAGAAGCCTTGGCCTGCATTGTCACGCGACAAGTTGGACCCCGTTTCTCCATAAGTTATGGAAAAACGCGGTTCTCCCCAGATATTAGCATAATTAAAAGTTGATGATATTTCGCGTAGGTGGAAGGAGCTGCATCTGAAGGTGGGAGAGGGCCTAGTATATGGGATACTTTCGTTCGCCAACATCCAGGTCTTCTTTCTTTCTTTTTTGTATACAAAACTGCACATTTTGTTACATGTTTGCTAAGCTCAAAATCATTTTTAATAGTGTTTGGATAACAATAGTGATTATGATTTTAATCTGTTAAAACGCAAAAAATTAGGTTTTGGTAGAAGCAACTAACTATGACCAACTTTTACTAAAAGTGATTTTTAGAATTTGTTATTTGTGTTATATTTACAATATTAACCTTTATCTCTTTTGTACATTTATTATATTGAAATACATCATAAAGGTCATTTTTGTATTTATATTTCATAATCAGTTTTGAACATATACTATTCAAACATACATATAAATTTTAATATTTATTACAAAGAATCGATTTTTATAAAATCACTTATAAATAATCACTTTTGGAAAATTAGAAGCAATGCCAAACTCTACGTAAGGCAAGGACATGAGCAAGGACTAGGACTAGGGAACTATAAAAAAATTTAAAATTTGGGTTTAAAAGAAAAATTAAGAGATTTGTTTATTAAAGAAAGTTGAATCATTATTAAATAAAGTGATATTGTAAAGAAAATTGTGTTTTTGTTATAATTAATTAGCAAACATAATGGTTATTCGATTGATAAAAATATAGTGGAAAGAGCCTGCACTATTTAATAAGAGCAAGTTTTAATGAAGGTTTAAGTGACAGCACTAACAATATTAAGGTTTGACAATGTGGTGTAGGGGGGCGGGTTATTTATGAGTTTAAATTGCCATATCAGAGTTAAAATTGTTATATCGAATTAGTTAAAGCTATGAGTCTACCACAATTTTATTTTAAAATTGTTATATCGAATTAGTTAAAACTATGTGAATTATTTTAAAGCTATGTACGAAGTAATTCTTGTGAAAAATTAGTTTTTTTTTCAAAATGTTATAAAAAAACTAGTTTTCAGAATCGTTCATCACTCTTATTAGTTAGGCTTGGTGCTTTAAAACTAATTTTTTCTTATGTTACAAAAAAAAACTAGTTTTTTACAAGATTTTTGCATGTACAAATGTCCATCATAATTGAATAATTTAATAATTGCATACTAGATTTTTTTTTTTTTTTACAAAATAATTAAATGCATTGTAGATAAGTTTGGATAGCTGGTGGTCCATGTCATTATTTATGTCAAATATTTTTATCCATACAACTACCGGTCCATGCCAACATTAATCCATACAAGTACAACTACTATTTAAATGCCTGAAAGAGTAAATGCTATATAGGGTTCTACTATGTCCTTCCTAATTGAATAAATACATTTGTAAAATTTCTGTACTACTACAATTTTATTTTATTTACGTAATTTCTATCTTCACGGAACAACATACCTTCTCGCTATATTTTCTATTATATTTCTTTAATTATTACAAAATTATCCTTCTAAAATCAATTACTGTCATTTAGAAAAGGCAATACTCCTTCCGTCCCATACCTACGTGCCTAGTTTGACTTTGGCATGACATTTGACCATACAATTACGAGAAATTGATATATTATAATTAAATTTTAAATTTTTTAATTGTTAGTGTTGTTAGTAATAAATCAATAACAACTTTTAAAATTTCATCAAAATGTTCTAATTTCTCGTAGTTGTATGGCCAAATGTCATGCCAAAGTCAAACTAGGCACGTAGGTATGAGACGGAGGGAGTATATAAACTCTGGAACTACATTAATGAATAATGAATACTCCCTCCGTCCCTAAATGTTTGTCCCATTTGACTTTTCAAACATTTTAATTTAGTGATTTTGAAGCTTTAAGTTTGTTTATTTTTACGAACGCTTTGAAAATTATTGATAATATACACCGCCGTTATGTAATACTCCAGCCCAAATGTTACAAGTTTTGAAAATTTAGTGATTTTGAAGCTTTAATTTTGGAAATGAGACTAACTTTTTGGGACAAAGGAAAAGGGAAAATGGGCCAAACATTTAGGGACGGAGGGAGTATATATGTATAAATATGTATATATATACTGATTATAGTCCTTAAATAAGTGTGTGTGTGTGTGTGTGTATGTATATTGCAAGTGTTTGCATTTGTGAGCCTGAGCTTCTGGCTGCGTGTGCGCTTAATGGTTCATTGAATTTTTGCTGACATTATTTAGCATAGCCAAAGACCTTAGATGTGAAATGAATAGTCCATTTGAAAGCACTGGTAAAGCTCCCAAGGACTATTTTTGAAACCCCATTGTCCGAGTTACCACGAGAACATCTATTCCCACCATTTCAGTGTGTTATTCCTAAGAAAATGTCATCTATTTTACAGAGAAAATCTGGGATCGAACAACGGGGGATGTAGCAATTGATTTTTATCATCGATATAAGGTACATTTGAGCATTTTATACTTGTGGTACTTCCAAGTACTCCAAAATAATTTTTCATTGAGCATTTTTGAAATGAAATGTTACTATCCCTCCGTCTCAAACGAATGTTGAAAAATTACAAATTTACTCTTAATTTAAAGTAAATTTGGACCTTTTTTGGATATTTATTTTGGGATAGAGGGATTACATTTTGTGACTTTGAATGAGAATAAGGGTATTCTCGAAGTTTTAGAAAAAAATCTAAACACAAATTTGTAAGGGCTTACTTGTAGTTTTTTTTTGATAAACTAGTGTAAAAAATAAAAAAATTATTTGAAAGGATCGATCCGGATGGAACCCGACCCGTCAATGACCCGATTCAGCTGACCCGTCAATTTAAATGGGTTATAACGGGTTGGAGGGCCCACTACAACCAGTCAACCTGCTTCAACCCGCCCGCCCCAACCCGTTTGCTAGGCCTACATAATTATGTATGAATATGCCCGAGAAAATTTGCAGGAAGATATACATATGCTAAAGAATGTTGGACTGGATGCTTATCGACTATCCTTATCTTGGTCAAGAATTTTACCAAGTAACATCTCTAGCTTAGTTTTGGTTCTCTCTCTGCCAAGATTGGTAATGGCACTTTACTAATACCCTTCCATGCTTATGTCATATTTATCTTTAGAGGGAACCATAGCCGGAGGAGTGAACAAGGAGGGCGTTAATTTCTACAATAATGTCATCAATGAAATATTGCTACAAGGTAACCATATACTTTCCTTTAATTCCGTTTTATGCCAAACAAATTTAGTAAAATTATAAAAGTAAAACATGTTTGAAAGTACAGGACTAAAACGGAGTTTAGCCTTAACCTTATGTAAGCATAGAATCTTTCCTCTACAGAGCGCCATTTTACAGCTAATGAACATAAATTAAAATTAGGTATGAAGCCATTTGTCACTCTTTTCCATTGGGACCTTCCACAAGCATTAGAAGATGAACATGGTGGATTCCTGTCCCCTGGGATAGTGTAAGAATCCGTTACAAGTAATTATTTTTATTTGTATTATAGCTTACATATTTTCACTAATTATGTGCTAACTTTGGTTGGTTTAGGAATCCTTTTCGAGATTATGCAGACATCTGCTACAAACTGTTTGGAGACAGAGTAAAGCATTGGATTACTTTGAATGAGCCATTTTCATACAGTCAGTTCGGATATGCGACAGGGACGTTTGCACCTGGTAGATGTTCAAACTATGTTGGTAAATGTGAAAAGGGAAATTCTGGAACAGAACCATACATTGTAGCACACAACCTACTTCTTTCTCATGCAGCTGCAGCCCAAGTATACAAGCAAAAATATCAGGTTTTTATCTACAGCAAGAAATAACTCAAAAATACCAAGCATAGCACAGAATGTTGATAATTTATTATAGATTATGGAAAAGAAAGAGTTGAAACCCTAATATTTCTTTAAATATCTACACTCTCAATATTTGCAGAAGCTTCAAAAGGGTGAGGTTGGGATTACGCTTGCAAGTCATTGGTTTGAGCCTTTAGATGATTCAGTCTCAGCATTCAAGTCCTCCCGTAGAATGCTTGATTTCTACATGGGCTGGTAAATAGATATATATATATATATATATATTTATATCTCATTTTTTTTTATAAAAAGAAAACACTCATTCATACACACACACAAATACAAAAAATAAAATAAAATAAAATAAAAGAAATTTAGTGATGTTTCATTTTATGAAAAATTAAAAATCAGAAAACATCGGACTACCTCATTATGCGAATGATTTCTTAGGTTCTTACATCCAATTGTATATGGGGATTACCCGCCAAGCATGAAAGCTTTGGTTGGAAAAAGATTACCTGTATTCTCTAAAGGACAATCCATGTTGCTACAACAATCAATGGATTTCCTAGGCATGAACTACTATACTTCAAGGTATACAGCTCCAGCGCTGTCCTTCAACAGGGTTAACCTCAGTTACACAACAGATCCTCGCGCTCTTATGTTAAGTAAGATCCTAACCAAGTATTTTCCTTTATCAGATTTCCCCATTAATATAGTAATTTCTCTATAATGACCTCACCTGTTTGTACTGATGTATATGTGTGTATAATATTTTCCATGAGAGCTCACAAATGATGTTCTTTGTTATTTAGCGGAAAAGAATGGGGTCCCCATTGGCGAACCGGTAATCTCTCCCCCTCTCTCTATCTCACGCAAAATGATAGACACGAAAAGAATGTCTATTACAAAATGACCTATTTCTCTCCATTATACACTAAATGAATATTTGGAAGTTACATTCATCAAAACAATGCATTTTGTCCTGTTTTGTAGACGGCGTTGGACTGGCTTTTCATTTGTCCACAAGGTATCAGAAGTCTAATGCTATACATCAAGGATAAGTACAAGAATCCACCAGTATACATCACCGAAAATGGTAAATTATATATGACCTCATCACCTCAATATCAATCATATGCATTTGTATATTAATCTTGATTTAAAGAAAAGTAGCTTGATTGTACTCGTAATGGTATGATAATGTATTTAGGAATGGCCGATAAGAACATCGAGACATTGCCACTCGAAGAAGCTTTGAAGGATGATGCAAGGATAAAGTATTTCGAGGGACACTATTGGTATCTTTTGAAAGCAATCAAGTGAGTTTCTTATCTTCAATTAACTTGACTTTGTTATGAAAATCTAACGCTTATCTAAAAATAATCTGACTTCAAAATCTGTTTTTATTTTATTTTATTTTTGTTAGAGAGGGAGCAAATGTAAAGGGACACTTCTGTTGGACATTTCTCGATGACTTTGAATGGGATGCTGGTTTGACAGTCCGGTTTGGCATAGGATATGTGGATTACAAAAATGGATTGAAAAGGCACTATAAGAAATCTGCATATTGGCTTCAGAATTTCCTCTTGAAAGTAATTCATTAGGGCTCGGCCTTGCTTTTGTCTAAAGTTTAATCTCCCTATTATACTGATGGGGTGAGTTGAGCTGTCATCAAATCTTAAGTCAAGTTTTCATTTTGATGTTCCACATGTTTGTTCTAAGTATTGTTGGATTTGTTAAACCAGCAAAAATAATGTTCCATGTACCTTGTCTGAAAATAAATTATCATTTTCATCAACTTTATGCTATATTATTTATTCTGTTAAAACTATTTCAGAATTTGCATAAACTTTGTAATTTTCCTTTAAATTTGATCTCGATGACTGGGGAGCTACATGGTTATTGAAAGCCAAATAACATGAAATAAGGACTCACAGCCGTGACCCTCAAATTGTGCAGATCAAGTCATTTCAAATATTGTATATTTCCTAGCTTTATTCCAATTTGTAATTATCCCACTAATGTAGGGATCTTAATTAGGATAGCTTTGACTAACAATTATCTTAATTAGGTAGTGTGTATCAATCATATTCCTAGTTTTAAGTAATGTAAAGAGTGCTATATATTGAATAATATGAAATCACCAACAGTTAAGTTGGTCTCACAAAATCACGTCTCCTTCCTCTTCTTCTCTCTCTCACGTCTTCCTCTCTATCTCTCCATCTCAGTAATCTTTTCTTTGTGTTAGTTTTCTTCGTTTCATGCAGGTGATTTAAAGTCGTTCATGGTATCAAGAGCAACTTCAAAATAGCCATGGCTGACGCAACAAAAACCTTGGCTACCACCGATTCCGGGAATGGTCGCAACAAACATAATCTCCCTACCCTTTTTAACGTGCAGTCATACATGGGTAATCGCCGTCCGTCGAATGACAATTACCCAAATTGGAGTTCCCTCTTTCTATCCATGCTAGAGATCCACTATCTTACACATGTAGTGACGGACAAAATCCCTCCCCCCAAACCCTAACATCTGCTAGCAATAACGTCCAAGAGAACCCTGAGTATGAAGCCTTTATTCATACTTCTCACTTTGTTCTTGGATGGGTAAAAGCCACTGTCACTGCAGAAGTTCAACCTCATGTAAATCCCTGCAAAACAGCACCCGAGGCATGGGATCTCCTTGCAAAGGAGTTTGGTGTTGCCTCCACCATCCATATCCAAAAGTTACAAGAAGAACTCCACGACCTTACCCTCTCCCCAGGCATGACTATTCAGGACTATGTCCTTCACGCAAAAAATCTCTCTCATTCACTTGCTCGAGCGGGTGAAGCTGTGTCCACTCAGACTCTCCGTAGTCGGATCCTAGGTGGTTTGGGTTACACCTACAAAGAGTTCATCACCACTCAAAACTCTAAAGGTGACACATCTATTGAAGATTTAAAAGACCTTCTCCTTCAAGAAGAAGCCCTCCAGAAAAGGTTCACCTCTAAAACCACTCCCACCCTTAGTGCCCTAGCCGCTTCAAAAGAACCTGATAAACCAAAGTCTAACCCCACTTCCGCTGCCACATATCTAAACCCACATAGCAACCCTCGGCCCTTTGCTCTATCAAATTCTGGGAACTTCTTTTTTTTTACCAAACTCTAACCGTGGAGGGAGTAACCATAGAAATAACAACCGCAACAAAAATAGGAACCATGGAAAGGGTATTCTGCCATTTCCTCAAAGCTTCCAATCATCAAGACCCTTCACTCCCCCTCGGCCAAGCTTCCCCACTTCACTAGTTCCGTACACACCCCCAACCCTTTTCTTAGTCACGACCCACACACCAGCGTCTGTCAACTCTGTAGGAAACCAGGTCATGAGGCAAACACCTGTTACCAAAGGGGAAACTATGCCTATCATGCTCAATACTATCCGCAGCAACATATGACACCCGGTGGTTCGTCTCCTATGGCTCCCGTGTCGTTTGTTCTTGATTCCGGAGCGACTAATCACATGACATCTGATCCGGATGTCCTGCAGCAGTATTCTCCGTACTCAGGAAACAATTCTATTGTAGTTGCTAATGGTACTTCAATTCCCATTGCTCATATTGGTTCAACTCAGTTTTCTGTTCAAAATCGCAAGTTTCATATGAATACTGTCTTACATGTGCCTAAGATTAGTCGTTCATTATTGTCAATTCGTAAGTTCTGTCTAGATAATAACTGCTTCTTTGAACTTACTGCTTTTGGGTTTTGTGTGAAGGACACTCGTACCAAGAAGACCATTCTTTCTGGCAGTAATTCGGGAGACCTTTACACTCTGTCGTTCGTTCCCAATTCGCGTATTAATTCCTTGGCATTGATTGGGGAACGTGCCTCTTCAGCCACTTGGCATGCCCGATTGGGACACCCCTCGTCTCACATTTTAGATTGTTTAGTTAAGAATGTTAGGATTCCTGTTAGTGGGTCTATAAAAAATAAGGAGATGTGTCATTTTTGCCCTTTAGGCAAATCTTGTAATCTCCCATTTCAAACTCGTTCTTTTAACTCTGTTAAACCATTGGCTATATTACATTTGGATGTTTGGGGACCTTCTTATGTTCCCTCCGTTTTTGGATTTAAATATTATTTGTCTATAGTCGATGATTTTTCTCGCTATATATGGCTCTTTCCGTTGTTTCATAAATCGGATGTCGTTTCCGTATTTTCTAATTTTAAGACTCTTGTAGAGAATCAATTATCTCACAAAATTTCTGAAATTCACACCATAAAAATGTTGGGATTGGAATCCTAAACTATGAGGAAAAAGGAGTCTAAGTCAGAGGAGTTGCTGAGATCAAGGAGGAAAAACGCTGAGGACTTTCTGTTGTGATGGGCGACCGCCCATGTGGTGGTGGGCGACCGCCCAGGTGGACAGAAGCAATGGCTCGTGGGATTTTCTGCTTGGGCGACCGCCCATGGTGTCTTGGGCGACCGCCCACGTGTCGGGTGGGAATTTTCTGCAGCAGATTTGTTTCCTATTTTGATTAGAACTCTTCTTAATTTGATTTAGGATTTTCTTGTATAACTATATAAACATAGATACGACCTAGAATATATTGTAGTTGTGTAGCAACATATTAGAAGGTGTCTAATAACATATTGGCTTGGCAATTGCCCCCGGACGTAGTTCATGTGTTGAATGAACCGGGTAAACAACTCTTGTGTTCTTGTGTGTGTGTTTCTTCCATTATTGTGCTTGTGGGTGTGTTGATTTCTTGTCTATATTGCAACGGGGTACCACCAAATTCACAACAACTGGTATCAGAGCATTGGTTCGGAGGATTCAAAGTTTTTCATTAGTTGATTAATTTTGAATCGCGTTCTTGGGGACTTGGTGAAGCAATCAGAAGAAATTCAACGGTGTGAATTTCACGTTCTGGAGGACAAGGATTGAAGATTACCTTTATTGTAAGGATCTTCATGGACCCTTGAAGGAGAAGCCCGAAGACATGTCACAAGGGGATTGGGAGACGTTAGATCGGAAGGCATTAGGAGCAGTGAGGAGCGCCCTAACCGACGACGTTGCACAGAACGCTATGGAGGCCAAGACAACGGTGGAGTTGCTACAAACGCTGTCAGACATGTATGAGAAGCCGTCGTATATCAATAAGGTGCATTTGATAAAGAGGTTTGTGAATGCGAAGATGTCAGAGGGGCAGACCGCGGCAAGTCATATTGGCAATTTCAAAGGTATGGTGGACCAATTGAAAAGTGTTGATATTACTTTCTCCGATGAAGTGCTAGCTTGTTTTCTACTAAAATCATTGCCTGATTGTTGGGAGGTTACTGTCACAACGATTAGTACGTCGAAAACAGCATTGGTGTATACGGAGGTTAGAGATCTCATCCTTCAAGAGGAGTTGCGAAGGAAATAGAAAAGGGGAGAATCTTCCGTAGATGGGGCTGCACTTAGGGTGGAGAGAAATAGGGGAAGGGGAGGACCGAAAAAGGGGAAAAAGGTCAAGTGCTACAATTGTGGCGAATTAGGTCATATCGAGTTATATTTGTCCAGGGTAAAGATGGTGGTGCACACGTGGTGGATGATGGTGGAGATGTATTAATCCTAGGAGAGGAGCAGTCGGGTGAAGATTGGGTGTTGGATTCTGGAGCTTCTTGTCATGCTAGTGGGGATGCAGGATCAATGGAGCAGTATAAAACTAGAGATTTTGGGGTTATCTATCTTGGTGATGGTCAACCATTGAAGATCAAAGGTAAGGGGGATGTGATGATGAAGATACCTAATGGGGCTGTTTTACAACTACACAACGTGATGCATGTTCCGGATTTGAGAAGAAGGGTGATTTCTGTGGGACAACTTGACAGTGAAGGGTATGGTGTGTCTTTCATTGGTGGGTCTTGGGAAGTCACAAAAGGGGCTAAGGTGGTAGCTCATGGGGTTAAGGCGAAGATGTTGTACTCTACCTACAATGTCGACATTAGTTCCGGTGGGAGCAAGAGGCTAATGAACCAGCCTATTGGTGTAAAAAGGAGAGACATCAAGAAATGGTATGTTAGGGGGGAGAAGGACACAAAGTTGATCAACGTGGTGTGGATGTCCAAGTGCCCTAACAGAGAGCGTATTCAGACCGAAAATAGACGATGTAAGAAACAAGGTGTGTCCAAGTTTCACGGGGACGCATTGCGAGGAAGGTTGGTCTGGAGGGAGAAGGCGAAGTTAGACTTGTGGGGAGAAATCAAGGTAGAAGCTGATTTGGGGAGGCAAGAATCATCTAACACGGAGAGGTTGAAACGTCGCTTGGTTTCAACTCGCCTTAGTACTTGAGGAGAGGTGCGGTAGTGTCAAGCCAATATGGATGGGGGAAATGTGTTCGAAGGTCATTACTCCGTGGTGGGAGTTGATGGGTGTTCTATGCTTGTTAGTTTAGTCTCCGGTGGGAGATTGTTGGGATTGGAGTCCTAAACTATGAGGAAAAAGGAGTCTAAGTCGGAGGAGTTGCTGAGATCAAGGAGGAAAAACGCGGAGGACTTTCTGTTGTGATGGGCGACCGCCCATGTGGTGGTGGGCGACCGCCCAGGTGGACAGAAGCAATGGCTCGTGGGATTTTCTGCTTGGGCGACCGCCCATGGTGTCTTGGGCGACCGCCCACGTGTCGGGTGGGAATTTTCTGCAGCAGATTTGTTTCCTATTTTGATTAGAACTCTTCTTAATTTGATTTAGGGTTTCCTTGTATAACTATATAAACATAGATATGACCTAGAACATATTGTAGTTGTGTAGCAACATATTAGAATGTGTCTAATAACATATTGACTTGGCAATTGCCCCCGAACGTAGTTCATGTGTTGAATGAACTGGGTAAACAACTCTTGTGTTCTTGTGTGTGTGTTTCTTCCATTATTGTGCTTGTGGGTGTGTTGATTTCTTGTCTAGATTGCAACGGGGTACCACCAAATTCACAACAAAAAATTGTTCAAACGGATGGGGGAGGTGAATTTATTAATCGTGAGTTCTCTAAGTTCTTGGTTAAACATGGCATTGGACACCGTTCTTCTTGTCCTTACACTCCACAACAGAACGGAGTTGTTGAACGTAAGCACCGGCACATAGTTGAAATGGGGCTTTGTTTATTGGCACAATCTCATGTCCCATACAAGTTTTGGCTTGAATCATTTACCACAGCTGTTTTCCTTATAAATCGTCTACCCATGAGACAACACAAATATATTTCTCCATACGAGAAATTGTGGCAACGACATCCAGACTATAGATTTCTCAAGACATTTGGGTGCACATGTTTTCCTAACCTTGTGCCCTACAATAGTCACAAGTTGATGCTAAAATCCACCCCATGTGTGTTTCTCGGGTATGATTTAATGCGTAAAGGCTATCGGTGTTTCAATCCATTAACCGGGAGGATATATATATCTCGTCATGTTGTATTTGATGAGAATCACTATTATTATGTTCACAATTCTTTTGAGACAGCACAGCCGAGCTCTATTCAGACTAGAAGCTCATGCGGACAACCTGCCACTGTTCCAGCCGTGACCCAGCAAATTCAAGTGGCCACTTCAACATTCTCAGATCCTTTGTTGCTTTCTTCTGGCCTAGACAACTCCTCCTTAGCGCCGGCTCAACATGAGATTGAACAAGATCCCAATATTTCTTCTCCAAGCCCACTGGCTACTCCCATCTCACAGATGATTGACTCAGTTGAGCCCAAGGTTCTAAAAAGCGCTAGGCGGATGCTAGGCGGCGGAGTCGGGCCTAGCGCCTAGGCGGGGACTAGTCGAGATTAGTCGGGATTAGTCGGGACCTAGGCGGGACTTAGAACTAGGCGTTGGAGAGGGGCCTAGCGCCTAGGCGGGGCCTAGGCGCCCTTAGGCGGGGTCTTTTAGAACACTGGTTGAGCCGAACTCCATCAGGTCCGACATCAGCCCAGTACCCTTCAGTTTGGACCAGGCCACCACTTCTCATGGTTCACTACAACATGCCGGATCAACCTCCTGTTCTCAGCCCACAGCTCGGCTACTCAGACTTCCAGTCCATTTCATAATCAACAAACAACCCCTCCAGTGCCAACAGAACCTACCCTTGGTGGTCACTCTATGGTTACTCGAGCTAAAGCGGGTATTTTTAAGCTGAAACATCAGTTTCCTCTTACTACAACAACAAATGATTCTCTGTTCTTTGAACCTCGTACATTTAAGCAAGCCGCTCCACTTGTTCATTGGCAAAAGGCTATGCTAGAGGAAATCACCGCTCTTTAGAAAAATGGTACGTGGTCTCTTGTTCCATTAGCGACGAATCATAATGTTGTTGGTAGTCGTTGGATCTATAAAATTAAACGACAAGCTGATGGTTCTCTTGAGCGCTACAAGTCTCAGCTTGTTGCTCAAGGGTATACTCAACAGGAGGGCATTGATTATGACGAGACTTTCAGTCCTGTTGTTAAGCCGGCCACTATTCGCTCGATTCTCTCCCTAGCTCACTCTCGAGTATGGCCTATTGAGCAACTTGATGTTCGCAATGCATTTCTTAATGGTATTCTATCTGAAGAGGTGTATATGTCTCAGCCACCCGGCTTTACTAACCCACAATTTCCTAATCATGTGTGTCGTCTTCATCGGGCTCTCTATGGGCTCAAACAGTCTCCACGTGCTTGGTTCCATAGACTACATGATTTTCTTCTCACTTTGGGGTTTTTCAACAGTAGGGCAGACTCTTCCCTGTTTGTTAGACATCGTTCAGACAGTACCGTGGCCATACTTGTGTATGTAGATGACATTCTGGTTACCGGGTCTAGCACTACAGCAGTCAACCAAGTTATTGACTTTATTTGCTCTACCTTTGAAAGCAGACGTTTGGGACCTCTAAGTATTTTCTTGGGTATTGAAGCAACCCGCACTTCTACTCACCTACACTTAAATCAGTCTAGGTATGCCTCTGATCTACTTTATAAGTTTAACATGCACCTATGCAAGCCCGCCCGACACCTCTTGCTCCGGTATTCATCTTAATGCTAGAGACGGTGATATCCTCCCGACGCTACCCTTTACCGTAGCATGGTTGGAGGACTTCGCATGTTACACTTACTAGACCGGACTTGTCGTTTCTTGTAAACCAAGTATGCCGGTACATGCACTCCCCGTACCTCTCACATGCAAGCCGTGAAGCGTATACTTCGTTATCCGAAAGGTACGGTGTCCCTTGGCCTCTCTATCGGCTCTTCTCGAGACACCTCTATTACGCATTTTGTGATGCCGATTGGGCGAGCTCACCGGATGATCGTCGGTCCACTACAGGTGCTTGTGTTTTTATTGGTCCAAATCTCATCGCTTGGACAGCTAAAAAGCAACATACTGTCTCCCGGTCGAGTAGTGAAGCTGAATATAGAGCTCTAGCATCAACAACTGCTGAACTTAAATGGTTTGGTTATTTATTTCGGGAACTTGGCATACCGCTTGCTCCACCTATGCTTTATTGTGACAATATTTCAGCTCTTCACATGTCCAAGAATCCTGTGTTTCATGCTCGCACACGTCACATTGAAATTGATCTTCACTTTGTACGTGAGCTTCATCATCGAGGATTTCTTCGGTTACATCATATATCCTCTTCAGACCAAGTAGCTGATATTTTTACAAAAAGTCTTGCAACTACTCGTTTTTCGTTACTCTCGGGCAAGCTTCAACTCCGTTCCACTCCGCTTCGCTTGAGGGGAGGTGAAAGCCAAATAACATGAAATAAGGACTCACAGCCGTGACCCTCAAATTGTGCAGATCAAGTCATTGCCGTGACCCTCAAATTGTGCAGATCAAGTCATTTCAAATATTGTATATTTCCTAGCTTTATTCCAATTTGTAATTATCCCACTAATGTAGGGATCTTAATTAGGATAGCTTTGACTAACAATTATCTTAATTAGGTAGTGTGTATCAATCATATTCCTAGTTTTAAGTAATGTAAAGAGTGCTATATATTGAATAATATGAAATCACCAACAGTTAAGTTGGTCTCACAAAATCACGTCTCCTTCCTCTTCTTCTCTCTCTCTCACGTCTTCCTCTCTATCTCTCCATCTCAGTAATCTTTTCTTTGTGTTAGTTTTCTTCGTTTCATGCAGGTGATTTAAAGTCGTTCAGTTATGACTTGAGCGGGCAACGCATGCCATCAGTCGTACAAATTTAAGTTAACTTCAATTGAGTGTATTATATCTCGGAAGTCTAATCTTCAAATATATTAACAGATCATCATTATGGATGAGTTATAATTCACCTATTTTATTAGAGTAAATATGATAAAAACTACTCCCTCTATCCCACCTCAAGGTTTCACCTTTTCCTTTTGGGTCGTCCCACTTCAAGGTTCCCTTCCTTAAATGGAAAGTTTTCCATATATTTATACCCTTATCATCTCCATATATTTACAAAAAAACCATTCATTATACCCTTATAAAGTTAACATATTTACAAAAAAACCAATCATTAACTTACTATTCCTCCCACTCATTCTCTCTCCTATTAAATATTTTTAACTTTTACATTCTCTATCCTATTTCCTACCACACATTTAACTTTTACATTCTCTCTCCTCAAATTTTCTATCCACTTTAAATTTTTTTCTTAAAAAGCGTGTAAACCTCAAGGTGGAACCTTGAGGTGGGACGGAGGGAGTAGTTTTTATATCATTGAAACCGGTTTTTTAGCATTGAAATCGGGTTTTAGGGTGTAAATGAGAGGTTTTAAGGACTTAAAACTAGTTTTTCCTAGCGTTTAAAAATGGATTTTCACTAGATTTTGTGATTTTGTTACTTAGTAATTAGTTACCATTCATTCCCTTCAATATTATCAATCTCCCTAAGCTTCCAAGTTTTAAAGGTGTTTTTTTTAGGTTGTAAGTACTAAAATCTGAATTTACATCTGAAAGAGAGAGTCTGAAATCATTGATATTAGAGAATGGCATAGAGAGTTTCCATCTTATTTGGAATCTGTTTCTGACGCAGCACGAAAACACGATAGATTTGTGATTAGCGCACTAATCACAAGAGTTCTCAAGCGAAGAACCCTAGGAACACAATAACTGAAATCCATCCGAAAAAGAGAGAAAACTATTCAATTTAATCAATCAAAGCTCAATTTAAACAAATCCTAAAAGTGTTTAAATACTTTTCAAACCCTAAGACACAATAATAAACCAATTACTAAAATACCCCAAGTTTAAAGTCAAATAATCAGCAAAAACGGAATTAAAATAAACAACATAAGGAAACACGGACGACGTGAGGCGCCCGCCTGGGCTAGGGCCAGGCGCCCGCCTGAAGATGAGTAACAATGGCCGAGCTAAATCCACCTTGAGGCGCCCGCCTGGAAGATACTCATGTGCTCGCCTGGAATCCAGAAACATTGGTCGTACTTAGTCCACCTTGAGGCGCCCGCCTGGAATTGGATGAGGCGCTCGCCTCAAAGCCAGAAGATCCACCTCCGTTACCTACATCTGAGGCGTCCGCCTGGTGCTTCGTGGGGCGGCCGCCTGAGGCCCAGTCTCCTCCTGCATCAGTCTCCTCCACCTCCAAAGAACTCGATCCCGAGTTCACATCGGGATAAAGAACCCCATCCGCTTGGTACTCATAGATATCGGTAACACTGAACGTATTAGAAATGTTCAAATCATCGGGAAGGGCCACCACATACGCATTATCATTAATCTTTCGGGTCACTTTGAAAGGCCCATACTTGCGGGGCTGCAACTTCTTGTAGGTACCAACAGGAAAACGCTCCTTTCGCAGGAACACCATAACATCATCACCAACTGCGAAAACCTTCACCCGCTTCTTTTTGTCAGCATCCGCCTTATTTTTCAACCCCGTAGCCTCTAGCTTAGCCTTGACAGCTTCCTTGACCGCTTGTACCTCCTTGGCCATACTTTCAGCAGCTTGAATCACCCCACGACCGCTAGGTAATGGCACCAAATCAACCACATGTCTAGGGACATATGTATAAACCAAGGAAAAAGGTGACTTCCATGTCGCCGAATGTACTGCACTGTTATAAGCAAACTCCACTTGTGGTAACGCTAGATCCCACTATCTCGGCTTGTCCCCACAAACGCTCCTAATCATGTTTCCCAAGGTCCGGTTAGTGAACTCCGTCTGTCCGTATGTCTGCGGGATGTCTTTGTAGAGAGCTCTGATTCGGTGAAGTCTTTGAACATGCCCCACAAAGTAATCCAAAAGTGGCTCAGAAACTTGGTGTCCATATCCGTGGTAATGGACCTAGGAACTCCATGCAGTCGCACAATCTCCCTGAAAAATAACTTCGCAATATTGGATGCATCCGCTGTTTTCTTGCTAGCAATAAAATGGGACATCTTGGAAAACCGATCCACCACGACGAATACAGAATCCACACACCGCTATGTACGAGGTAAACCCATAACAAAATCCATGGACAAATCTAGCCAAATATCATTAGGGACAGGTAGAGGTAAATAAAGACCAGTATTTTGAGACTGACCTTTAGACACCTGACAAACATAGCATCTCCTAACAATCGAACTCACGTCCTTCCTCAGATGAGGCCAGAAATAACGCTCCTCCAAACCCACGATTGTCTTGTCTCGTCCCAGATGTCCTCTAAGACCCCCACAGTGTAAGTCACGAATCAGTTTCTCCTGCTCAAAGCATCTGCGACTTTGTTTTGAACTCCCGACTTGTGTTGAATAATGAAAGGGAACTTCTGCAAATAACTAACTCAGCGAGCATGCATCTTGTTTATCACCTTCTGACTAGCAAGAACATCAAGGCAAGATGATCAGAAAATATAACAAACTTCCTTTGAACTAGATAATGCTCCCACTGTCGCAAGGCCCAAAAAACTCCATAAAATTCCTGAGCATAAGTACTCCACTTCTGACGAGCCTCACTCAACTTCTCACTGATGAAAGCCACCGAACGCTTTTCTTGTGAGAGAACAGCCCCAATTCTCACGCCACTAGCATCACACTCCACCTGAAAGATTTTGTCAAAATCTGGTAGGGCAAGAACTGGTGCGGTGCAAAGCTTCTCCTTGATGAGGGCAAAACTCCGATCTTGCTCCAAGCCCCACTGAAACTTCCCCTTCTTCAGGCACACGGTAATAGGTGCAGTAATAGTGCTGAAATTGCGCACAAACCTCCTGTAAAAGTAGCCAAGCCATGGAAACTACGCACCTCCGTGACTGATTGTGGAACCGGCCAATCCCTTATCGCCCTCACCTTCTCCTGATCAACATGAATTCCATCCTCATCAACAACAAATCCCAGTAAAAGCAACTTGTTGGTGCAGAATATACACTTCTTAAGATTGATATACAACTGATTATCTTTTAAAACCTGCAACACTTGACCGAGATGTTCAAAATGCGCAGTTCTATCTCTACTATAAATCAGGATATCATCAAAATAGACTACTACAAAAGAGCCAATAAAAGGTCGGAATACCTGATTCATCAGCCTCATGAAAGTGCTAGGGGCATTAGATAACCCGAATGGCATGACCAACCACTCATAAAGACCATCCTTGCTCTTTAAAGTCGTCTTCCACTCATCCCCAGGTCTGATCCGAATCTAATGATACCCACTGCACAAATCCAACTTCGTAAACACCTTAGAATCGGATAACTCATCAAGCATGTCCTCTAGATGAGGGATAGGAAATCTGTATTTGATGGTGATCTTGTTGATGGCCTGCTATCAACACACATACGCCACTGATTACCCTTCTTTGGTACAAGAAGGACAGGTACTGCTACTCTCCCGGATAAACCCATTTCGCAGCAAATCTTCAATCTGCTCTCTAAGTATCTCGTTTTCCTTAGGGCTCATGTGATAATGTGGGAGGTTTGGCAGACTAGCTCCCGAAATCAAGTCAATATGATGCTGAATGTCCCTCATAGGAGGGAGTTCGTTAGGCAACTCGTCAGCAAGAAACTCCTGAAAACCTGACAGAAGTTCTTCAATATCCCGCGACATCCCGATCTCCACACTAACAGAACCCAACAGCCCTTTAACCACTATCGGACAAAAGTACTTGGCCTCTTCAATGGCTGCTGCCAGATCTTTCTCATTCTGTATAAGCATCACGACCGGCTTCTCCTTCTCCACCTGTTTCTCAAAACGCAATACAGGAGCTATAGCAATTTTATGTTTGTTCCATGTGAACATCAATGCATTATCCTTACCCCGATAAGTAATATCATGGTCAAATTGCCAAGGGCGACCAAGAAGTATATGACATACATCCATACTCAGGACATCACAAATGACCACCTCCTTATAATGTTTACCAATGGAAAGTGGGACCCTTCAAGTTCGCGTTACTCGGAGTTCCAAACCTTTGTTCACCCATCCTAAATTATAAGGACTATTATGAGGTTCAGTCGTTAAACCTAGAAATCCAACCAACTTCTGCGAAACAAGATTTTTAGTACAACCATTATCAATAATCATATTACATACCTTGTTCCTAACAGAACAGTGTGCCCTCAGCAGATTCTTCCGTTGGCCCTCGTCCGTGGGTGAAAGTAACATCTGCTGAAGCACGCACCCAACCCTCTCATCGGACACCTCTTCCGCAAACTCAACTCCTTCATACTCATTGACCTCGGGCTCCTCCTCTTCGTACTCTTGCAAAACTGCAGCAGTTCTCCGAGTGGGGCAAACGTTCGACCTATGACCATGTCCTTGACAACGAAAACACTTATCCCCTATTGGCTTGGTGTACGGATTTGCTGTTTTCTGTGTCGGAGCCTTGTTCACTGCGCTACTACTAGCATTGATTGTACTCTTGGCTTGCGGAACTGGGTCTTTATCAACTACTGCTTCAGAACTACCTTGCTGTGGAAACCTGCGAAAAGGGGTAAAAATTTTCGCGCTCGACTTTTCCATAAGTTCAGCTTTCGACGCCAGAGTGGCAGCATCCGTTAGAGTCCACACTTGATGCAAACCCATATTTTCTTGTATCGAACCCTTCCACCCATTAATGTAACGGGTAATCCTCTGATCTTCGGTCTCCTCAACTCTAATCCGCGCAGTATACCTCTGAAATTCATTAGTATATTCATCAACTGTTCTTTTACCCTGCACACAATTGAGATACAACTTGTACAAAGTCTGCTCATAGTCTGCCGGTAAAAATCGTTCCGAAATCAACTGCTTCATACGCCTCCAGGTTTTAATTGGTCCCTTCCCTTGTCGTCGCCTCTGAGCAACAAGTTTTTCCCACCAAACCGCAGCAGTACTCTTCAATCGGATCGCCACAATCTTTGCCTGTTTATTTGTAGTCACCTCCATAACCTCGAAGAAACGATCAACATCATTTTGCCAATCAAGAAAATCTTCAATTCCCATGGTTCCATGGAATAATGGAATATCAGCCTTAATCCTATAATCATGGCGGTGGCGATTACCACCCTGCACCGGTTCATCATCACTATCAACCTCAGCATCGGAATTGGAACTAGAATCCTCTTCATCCCTAGGGCATCGACCCTGTTCAATACCCCTATCTCTCTCGCCACCACGGTTACGATTAGCACGAGCGTTTAGACCCTGTTGAGCAGCCACGAGCGCCTCCATCCGTGTTGTTAACGTAGCAATAGCGGTGGCTAGTCCCTTGAATTCTGATGGTGTTACTTGATCCCCCATAACGAATCAGTGATGAAAGATAGGATAAAGCCTGCTCTGATACTAGCTGACGCAGCACGGAAGCACGATAGATTCGTGATTAGCGCACTAATCACAAGAGTTCTCAAGTGAAGAACCCTAGGAACAAAATAACTGGAATCCACCCGAAAAAGAGAGAAAAACTCTTCAATTTAATCAAACAGCTCAGTTTAAACATATCCTAAAAGTGTTTAAATACTTCCCAAACCCTAAGACACAATAATAAACCAATTACGAAAATACCCCAAGTTTAAAGTCAAATAATCAGCAAAAACAAAATTAAAATAAACGACATAAGGAAACAAGGACGACGTGAGGCGCCCGCCTGGGCTAGGGCCAGGCGCCCGCCTGATGATCAGTAACAATGTCCGAGCTAAATCCACCTTGAGACGCCCGCTTGGAAGATCCTCATGTGCTCGCCTGGAATCCAGAAACATTGGTCGAGCTTAGTCCACCTTGAGGCGACCGCCTGGAATTGCATGAGGCGCTCCTCAAAGCCAGAAGATCCACCTCTGTTACCTCCATATGAGGCGTCCGCCTGGTGCTTCGTGGGGCGGCCGCCTGAGGCCTAATCTCCTCCTGCATCAGTTTCGCTGCCAAAAGAACATGAAAACAAAATCACAAAAAGCTGATATATATCTAGAATCTGCAGTGCCGTAATTGGAGTAAAGTTCATAAACTGTATCGATCTTGGAAGGATCTAGAATGTGTGGTATACATGCTTGAAAAGTGTCAGTCAACTTGCTAAAATAAAAAACGATTCGGGAAAATATGGCTTGTGCATAGAGTTATGGCAATTTTGGTTACAGTGCATTTTACTTACTGCACAATCTTCAATATAATTTTGTCTTTGCATTTCCAAGTATTTGTCTTATCTTTTAGTCTATCTCTCTAGGTTAATGTATTCCCAGTCAAGACCTTTTTTTTAAAGTCCCTAAGTTCTCTTCATTTTGATGCGATTATCATCCTTATCGGGTTAATGAAAAGTCAAGAGTTACTACTCAAAAGTTATGCATAATTTTGTAATTGCTATACAAGTTAATCAAATTTTAATGCAAAGTCAGAGTGTAGTTTATGAATTGTAAGCATTTGGCTCTTTTTTTTTTTTTTTTAAGCAAACAATATAAACTTTTCTTAATGAATTTGAAGAAGATCTTAGGTGGATTTCCTTAGGGCGGTGAGCGATTTTCAAATGAGTGTTCACTTGTAGTTTCTCCATTGTTTTTTGTACTTTTCGTCATCAAAGCTTTGGTCACAATAGTTTTTGGTCAGGGTCGTGGTCACCGCAGTCAAAATGCTGCTAAACCTGCAGCTCGTGAGAGGAACATTCAAGATGTTGGAATAGATGATATGATATACGAAGACAAGTGCAAAAACTTAAGCAACACCTTGAGCATTATGAACCTCTAAACTATTATTATTTACTTTCCTATATAATGGAATTGATATTATATAGTTTCCTTACAAATAGATATTGCTTTTATCTTAAAATATCTTGTGTAACACTCAGACTCTTGCATATATATATTTCTTTTGTGGAATATAAATATGCACCTTTCAAAATATCTTCTTTTATCTTAAAATGAGTCCTTGAGGTTCGACACCCTGCACTGGATATACTACATCGGTAACTTGTGAACTTGCAAGGGTTATAAGCTGACACATCAAATTTTTGGTGACGGTGACGGAGATTTGCTTTAGAGGGACAAAAAATTTATGCTAGGTCGTCGTTCATTGAATCCTACGTTGGAGCCTTTGAACGACAACATTGATAAAGTAGGTCAAGGCAAAAATCCAAAACAAAACGAGGGCAATCCCTTCTAGTCAAACCTAGAAACAAAGACCCAACATTCTACCACTAGAGTAGAAGAACCAAAATTTGAGATGTGGGATAATGAAGTTGTTCCTCCTCCTCGGACTATGAAAGATTATGCCCGTCCCAAGGTTAACGGAGCTGTTTCATGTCTTAACTTGCCAAACGCGGCAAGGGGATATGATTTAAAGGGTATTTATCTAAAGATGTTACCGAGCTATCACGAGATGGCTAGTGAAGACCCTCTTCCCTTCATTTACGACTATTTAATTACTGTTCAGCAATTTCCACTGGTAACATTGACTGATGATCAGTTGCGGATGTGCTTTTTTCCTTTACTTTGAAGGAAAACGTGAAAACCATGTTTATGTCTTTAGCACCAGGTAGTATCACATCGTGGAACCAATAATATAATTGTTGGTGATTTTAGTGTCATCAACTATTTTATTATAATGGTGATTTGCTAGAGATCAATGTGATTCGTATTAGACTCGGATACGAGTAAGGGAAAGTGTGGAGTACACACTCGTTTGAGCTAAAACGAAATCAACCTCGAATAAAGAAGTAAAGGTTAAAGGGTAGCACATTTGACTTTGCTGATGTGCTCGGCCGAGCAGAGTACTCGACTCGGCCGAGCATAGCATAGCAGATTGTCAAAGGCTCTGGACAGTCTTGCTCGGCCGAGGCATATGACTTGCTCGGCCGAGCAGTATGATTGACACGGCCGAGCGAGTCCCTTGACTCGGCCGTGCAGTTGGGCAAAATTCTCTGGACATGTATGCTCGGCCTAGCGAGTCCCTTGACTCGGCCGAGCAGTTCCTGAACTGGTGTCATTTCAAACTGAAAAGACACAATGGTTGGCTAAAGTCATGACTGTTGATTATACCCTTTATCTGATGCCTCTCCATCTGTTTATATACAGAGTTTTGATCTCTTTTGTACACACAAGAAACACAAGTGATATACAACAACAACGAAAACACAAAGCAATTCTCAAGTTTAGATTTGTCTTCTTTGCCTAGAAACAAATTGTGTGATTATCTTATCCCAATAGAGATTTCGTGTGACCCAGACAATAAGGGTCAAAATACTTTATTCGGAAAGTGGATTATACACGATTCAATCATATATCCAACTATATTATCAACATCGAGACCCTATATTCCCCAACAGACGAATAAAGTATTTGGTGATACTCATGGCTGGAGGAAGTACTGTGAAGGAGATGACGACTAAATTTGGGAAGCTAGACAAATTTGAAGGACAAGATTTCAGGCGTTAGCAGAAGAAGATGCACTTCCTTTTGACAACATTAAAAGTGGTGTATGTTCTGTCTACCCCAATTCCAGAACTGTTGGAGAACGATAACTTGGAAGCAATCAGACGTAGATCGAAGTGGAAAAACGATGACTACATCTGCAGAGGACACATATTAAACGGTATGTCTGCTTCTCTATTTGACATTTATCAAAATGAGGAATCTGCAAAAGAGTTATGGGATTCTCTTGAATCCAAGTACATGGCAGAGGATGCTTCTAGCAAGAAGTTCCTTGTAAGTGATTTTAATAATTACAAGATGGTCGATTCAAGGCCTGTCATGGAACAATTCAATGAACTCCTTAGAATCCTTGGACAATATACACACCATGGGTTGAAGATGGATGAGTCAATATCTGTTTCAAGTGTGATTGATAAGTTGCCTCCCTCCTGGAAGGATTTCAAACACACTTTGAAACATGGTAAAGATGATCTGTCTTTGGTTCAACTTGGTAGTCACTTGCGCATAGAGGAATCTCTTAGGGCGCAAGAGAATGACAAAGGCAAAGGAAAAGAAGTTGCTGGACCCTTGATGAATATGATTGATGAGGGTGGAAACAATAAAAATAAAGGAAAGAAACGTAGTTTCAAAGACAATGGCTCTGGTCCCAAGAAGAAGCCTATATTGACTTGTTGGAAGTGTGGCAAAACTGGTCACTTTAAGAAGGATTGTCGTGTTGGAAACAACAAGAATGGCGCAAGCATCAGTGGTTCGAGAAAGGGGTCTAAGGACCATTCTCAAGACCAAGGTCAGAATTCAATACATAGTTGGAACAGATTTATTAAAAATTCTGTTTCACTAATTTCTGAAGCATTTTATGTGCAGGATGATGCTATTGCGTGGTGGATTGATTCCAGTGCCACAACTCATGTTTGTAAAGATCGTTGTTGGTTTAAGACATATGAACCAATGAAAGACGGATCTGTCCTTTACATGGGTGATGACCATTCCGCTCCTATTTAAGGGAAAGGAAGTGTGGTGTTAGAATTCAGTTCGGGTTAAACTATTTCTTTGTTTAATGTATTGTATGTACCTAAACTTCGTAAGAATTTAATGTCTGGTCCTGTCTTGAACAAGTATGGACACAAACAAGTTTATGAATCTGATAAGTATATCTTGTCGAAGTCCGGTGTATTTGTAGGATTTGGTTATTATAATAATGGAATGTTTATGTTGAATTTAAATAAAATTCATGTTAACTCTAGTTCTGTTTATATGACTTCCTCTGTTGTTATCAATTCCTCATTATGACATGCTCGGTTAGGACATGTGCACTATAAAAGAATGCTTGAAATGTCCAAAGATGGTTTGATTCCTGTTATTGATAAACGAAAAAGTGTAATACTTGCATGTTGACAAAAATCACTAGAAAACCTTTTAAAAGTGTTACAAGGAAATCTGTAAAACTTGAATTAATTCATAATGGTCTATGTGATTTTCATGCAACTCCATCTTTAGGCAATAAAAAGTATATTGTCACTTTTATAGATAATGCTTCTAGGTTTTGCTATATTTACTTGCTGCATGCAAAAGATGAAGCCCTAGATAAATTCAAAATTTATAAAACAGAAGTTGAACTTCAACTAAATGGCTTGATTAAAACCTTACGTACGGATAGAGGTGGTGAATATTATGATCCTAAATATTTCCAAACCGTAGGGATAATTCATGAAACTACGGCTCCTTATGTACCACAACAAAATGGTGTGGCTGAAAGGAAGAATCGAACTCTTGAAGAAATGGTTAATGCCATGCTTTCTTACTCGGACTTGAGTGACGGGTTTTGGGGAGAAGCCATGTTAACGGCTTGTCATTTATTGAATAGAGTTCCTAATAAAAGGAACAAAATTACCTCATATGAGCTTTGGTATAAGAAACGACCAAACTTGACATTTTTGCGAGTTTGGGGGTGTAGGGTTGTGGTTAGAATTCCGGATCCTAAAAGGAAAAAGTTGGGAGAAAAAGGTATTCACTGCATCTTTGTTGGATATGCTGAGCATTCCAAGGCATATAGGTTTTATGTTATAGAACCTAATGATTTTATTTCTATTAACACAATTATAGAATCGAGAGATGCAATCTTTGATGAGAATCGTTTCTCTTCAATACCTAGACGACCAAAGGATATTATACCAATGTCGGCTGAATCTCAAATGGATGATCATTCAATTGATGTACCAAGTGAGACGCCCGAACCTCGAAAAAGTAAAAGAGTAAGAAAAGCTAAATCATATGGTTCTGATTTTCAACTATATTTAGTTATGGGATCAAGAGATCAAATTGAATCTCAATACTCTTACTGTTATAGTATAGAGGAGGATCCAAGAACCTATGATTAAGCAATAAAATCTCGAGATGCTGGTTTTTGGAAAGAAGCTATCGATGATGAGATTAGTTCTATTATGAAAAATAATACATGGGTCATGTCTGATTTACCACCAGGCTGTAAACCTTTAGGGTGCAAATGGATCTTCAAAAAGAAGATAAAAGTCAATGGAACAATTGACAAGTTTAAATCTCGATTGATAATCCAAGGCTATAGACAAAAGGAAGGGATCGATTACTTCGATACCTATGCACCGGTTGCTCGTATCACTACAATTAGATACTGATAGCTTTGGCAGCTATTCAAAATCTATTGATCCATCAAATGGATGTCAAAACAACATTTTTAAATGGTGATTTGGAAGAAGAAGTGTATATGAAACAACCTGAAGGATTTGTTATGCCAGGTAATGAGCATAAGGTATGTAAGTTAATTAAGTCATTGTATGGGCTGAAGCAAGCACCTAAACAATGGCATCAAAAATTTGATGAGGTTGTTTTGTCGAATGGTTTTGTATTAAATCAGTCAGACAAATGTGTATATAGCCGATTTGATGAATCCGACAAAGGTGTAATCATCTGCCTATATGTAGATGACATGTTGATTTTTGGCACAGACCAAAATGTAGTTGATAAAACTAAGAAGTTTTTATCATCAAAGTTTTCTATGAAGGATATGGGAGAAGCCGACGTAATTCTTGGTATAAAGATTAAACGGATGAACAAGGGAATTGCAATTACACAATCTCATTATATTGAGAAAATTCTCAAGAGGTTTAATTGTGATGATTGTTCTAAAGTTAGTACTCCCATGGATCCTACTGAAAAACTTGTGTTAAACACTGGTAAACATGTATCACAGCTCGAATACTCAAAAAACATTGGCAGTTTGATGTATGCTATGACGGGCACTTGACCTAATATTGCTTATGCAATTGGAAGATTGAGCAGGTTCACTAGTAATCCTAGTAGACAACATTGGCATGCAATAACAAGGGTATTCAAGTACTTAAAAGGTAATATAGATTATGGTTTGTGTTATTGTGGACATCCTTCTATATTAGAAGGTTACACAGATGCTAGTTGGATCAACCAAGAAGATTCATCTTCTAATAGTGGTTGGGTGTTCTTGCTTGGAGGAGGTGCCATTTCTTGGGCTTCTAAAAAGCAGACATGTATTACACATTCTACAATAGAATCTAAGTTTGTAGCATTGACTGCTGCTGGAAAGGAAGCAGAGTGGCTTCGAAACTTGATATATGAGATTCCATTATGGCCAAAACCGATATCACCAATATCTATCCATTGTGATAGTGCAGCTACGTTGGCTAGGGCTTATAGTCAAATGTATAATGGCAAATCTAGACACTTAGGTGTCATACATAGTATGATTCGTGAATTGATCATGAATGGTGTGATTTCAGTTGAGTTTGTGCGGTCGCAACAAAATTTGGCTGACCACTTGTGTAAGTGCTCCAATTTGAAGTTGTTAGCATTTTCGTTAGAAAATTGACGAAAGTCTTAACATTCCTAACATTTCTAACATTTCTAACAATTCCTAACCTTTCTAACAAAGTAAGGGTAGATTAGGGATTGCCATTTAAGGTTAAACCAAGAAAAGAATCTTAAAAAAGAAAAGAAATTGGAAAAATTCGAATTAGGCAAGCTGAAAAACACAAACTGCTGGAATTTTTGAATAATATTCCTTGTGTCCAAAGCATGCAGCTGCAATTAATGAACAGTGCACACTTCCACAATGATCCGCGTGGATGAAAAGGCCATTTTCAGAGGCCTACAAATTAAGCCCTTCAGTCTCAGAAATAGAAAAGGAACAACAATTCACAGCAAATCCTTGGCGAAAAATAGGGAGAAAACAGTGGGAATTCCCTTGAATTGCCACCATTTTCTCTTGAATCTTTCCCAAATCCCACTCACTCCAAACATTCTCAAATCACTCTCATACATACACTAGCCCAAGCTTAAATCACCCCTTAGGAGGAGGATTAGAGAGAAAACATAGAGGACTTAATTGTTATCTACTTGTTTTCTCTTTGACCAACTTTAATCACAAACCCTAAACACATTCAAACCCTAAAAACATTCAAGCATTGAATCCATTCAAACACAAACACAAACACAAAGAAGAAAGGTATAACCTCCTTCTCCTTACCCTAAAATTCTCTCATCCATGCATGCATCTCAAACTTTGAAGATGTAGTTTGTTCATCAAGTTGTTCGTCTCTGCTAGACCTAAAAATGTAGTCACCTTGGAATAAATTTCCATGGATGACCATTTAAAAGGTCTAAATCATTTCTTACTCACTTAAAAGTGTTTTTCCAAAATATTTCTTACTCAAAAGAGTTTTCAAAAATCATTTTCATACAACAAAAATCTTTGTTTCAAGCTAAATCTCCCCTTCCCAAGCAAATGAAATGCTTAAGTCCTAATGTACCCTAAGGATGGCTTGATATAGTAGATCACCACTAAAATTTCTAGTGACTAATAATCAAAGCCTAAGGAGATGGGGACAAGAATGGATGCCAAACCCCCTTTAAAATCATGTTTTTCTTCAAGAGAAAGTTGCTGTCCAGTAGCCTTCCTCTAAGACCTCTGTCCATGGTTTAATTTTTTGGACATACAGAAACTTGGAATTTGGTGTTGACTACAAAACACTTTTTGTAGACAACATTCAAAGATTTCCAGAAATATTTTTAATTTATTTTTTTCGTGAGTAAAACTCCCTTTTTCAAATTATCTTTTAAAGGTCAGTTCATCAGTCTCTGGAAATCCAGATTTCATATCTGAGATTTCCAGAAGGTTTTGGTCCACCAAATCATCTCCAAATGGAAAAGTTCTTTTATATAAACCTCATTTAAGGTGTTTTGAACAACTTTCATTCTTGGACTTTACCCAGATTTTGAAGTTTTAAAGCTCTTAAATCCGTTTTAAAATCAAGTGTCCACTGCCTTTTTCATTCTGGCAGAATTGGTTTTTCAACTTCAAAAAATCTTTTGAGTACCAAAACTCAACCCAAAAATCATACCAAAAATCATGGGACTTTTTTAATGTCTTATAAAGAGTTTCCAATTTTTAGTTTTCTCAGTTTCAACTTATTTTGGCCAAAGGAACACACACACACACACACAAATGGTTTTTAAGCTTGGAAGACTCGTTTTACGAGGCATTCCGGGTGAACACTAACGTTCTTCCCGGCGTGTAACGTGACCTCTGAACCCAAATATCTAATCTCGGGCATTTTTCAAAGTTTTGGCCCTTAAAACAAAAATGGCGTGGCGACTCCTTGTTTTTTCAATTGATTTTCAAAGAAAAGAAAAATACCAATCATTCGGAAAAATGGCAACATCATCACAGTGGCGACTCCGCTGGGGAAAATTAAGTTTTATCTTTTCAAAAAAAAAAAAGAAAAACTTTTGGTGGGTCAAGCTTCCGTCCCGGCATTTGAAATCGTTTGTTGTGTGTGTGTTGATTTTTCACATTTTCGTGTTGTTTTGGCCGCCTCGGAAAAGTCAAAATTTTGACTATCGGACCCGTGGCCTGGAATTTTGAATTATGCGTTTATGTGCTTATGTGTTATTTGCTTTCAAAAAAAAATTTCAAAGAAAAAAAAAAAAAAAAAATCAAAAAAAAAGGATTTTCCAAAAAAAAGGGGGTTTCAAAAAAAATCATTTTGTGCATGCATCATACTTTTTAAGACACATGCGAAAATTTCTATTTTACTCAGAAAAAGAAGATAGACTGCTTGCACACTACGCGCACTTGGCCTTACACTGCACACTACGTCCCTAACCCGGGGAAATCCCTGTAGCGGCCCGTTTGGTCTTATTACGCCTCTCGGTGCAAGCACGGGACTACCCAAACATCCCATGGAGCCTCGTGTCGACCATGCACTTGTCCGTGACACACTTTGTCTGAGACCCGGTTGGTTTTTAGTGCAGTACGTGTCATGCCCTGTCTGTGTATAGACCTTTCCTTTCAAGCCTTAGTCGGCATACCAAGTCAATATCTTTCGGGACCCTAATCAGTCGAAGTCCTGCCGATTTTCCGTCACGGGCTTTGACCAGATATTGACTAGCGCCTTGACTTTGACTCTGACTGGCACAAATTATACACTGACTCCCAGCATGACACTGAGTCATCAAGGATTAATGATTATTCCATGCCTAATTACGACCTAACTGACGACTAGTCAAGATCAATTGTGGACATTTATCAGTCCGAACCATGCCGACTTTTTGTCGAGCCCTCGGACATGATTTTGACTTTGACGTCAGCTTTGTCCATAATTTACATCGAATGCTCGTTAAAACTCGATTACCCGCCAGACTTTTAGGATCATTTTTCTTTCGGTCAGTGGGACCCGCTTGCCCTATAGGACCCTCGCCCGGGGCTGTCCACCCAAGGAAGTCGAAATACAGGTGGAATACGAGGGGCTTATAGACGTAGTGATGGGGCCCACTGATCCAGGATCCAGAGTAGTTTGCGAAAAAGAAGAGCAATCTTTTCCAACCGATTAGGTTAATAAAACATGTTTTAAGTAAACAAGAACAAATAACTGCATGTTGCATGAGCCCAAAGCCCAAACACCTACCCTCCTTCTATCCCCAGACATCTGAACCCTCGTGCATTTTCCCCCGCAGCTCCTCACAAAGCTTGGTTTCGGGCATCGGGTCACCGTTTGATCAGTTGGGAAGAGTCAAGCGCATCGTCAGCTTCACCGTTTGTTCCGACTCCGGGTTTCAGAATGTCTGCATCAGCTGGTAATGATGGGGACAACGTCACTCCGCCTCCCGGGACCCCTCAGACAGAACAGCAGTGGAATCAGTTAGCAGAACAGATGAGATTGCGACAGGAAGCACATCATAATAGCCTTATGGAGGCTATTAAGAGCCACGGTTTGCCCGCCAGCCTCAATCCTGATGGCACCTTCACCGTGGAAGAAGAGGAAGACCCCAATCACACTCTCAGTCGCCCCGACTACTCGAGGATGCCACCACCAACTTCATACGGTACCACCACCAGAGCCCATGCTTCTCGGTCTATGGGTTAGCCAGCTCCCCAACCACAGACCACTGGATCCATGCAACCTAACGGGACAAATCAGTTCGCAGTTCCTCAGTGGGGACAAAGCCAGTACGGAATGTCTTCTCATGGTTGGGGATACCTCGGAATGCCACAGCAAATTGGGATCCCGCCTCAGTTTAGAACCGATCAGTCCGGACCTTCACAACAACAGTTTGGCATGCCGCAACAGTCTGGTTCGGGGCTACAATCAGGAGCCCCTCCTCAGAATGATACTAGCTCAGTTGCTCCTCACACAGCTCTCACAAATCCATTTCTCACTCAGGGTTCGACGGGTTACCAAACCTCCATCCCGGTTTCATCAGAATCACCGGGACCGCGGTACCCCTCGGGTTATACACCATCGCCCCAAACAGCCATGCAATTCAACAATCAGGGACGGCGGCCCGCACCTAAGCCTACTTATGGGTCTCACTCGGAAATCCAAGCTACCCGGCTACATCGGGGTGCCTCCACCCACTTTGCCGGTTGAAAATCAACGGCAGCCGCAAGGTTCTATCCCTTCGCCCGGGCTCCTACTCACACTCCCCAGGGTAATTTGGGCCAAGGACAGGTTTTCACCTACGTCCCCGGATCGGCCATTCCCTCCACCAGTCCGCCGCCAGTGGTAGCTCCTCTCTCTAGCTCAGTCACTGGTTTGAACGCCATGGTTCCACCACAAGATCCTCATCGGCTTGGTTCATGGAACAACATAAGGAAATGAAAGCGCATATTCTTGAATTGACCGCTAAGAAGTACGCCTTCCGGCCTACGGACCGGACTCCATCGTTCCCCTGCCTCACAAATTTGTTATGCCGAATCTGGACCTCTTTGATGGTGCTTGCATGCCCGAAAACTCATCTGGACACGTATACCTTGGCGATGAAGGCGAAAGGGTGCACCAATCGGCGGTTAGGCGACTATTTCGATCTATCTTTGAAATCCGGTGCCTTAAAATGGTTCTTCCGCTTAAAACCCGAGGCCGGGGCTACATGGGACCAGATTACTAATGCCTTCACGAGAAAAGTACAAAGCTAACTTGGAATGGGAAACAAATAGAGTTGATCTGCAGACAACGGTGCGGCGTCAGACGAGAATGTTGGGGATTTCTACAAGCGGTGGAATGCGAAACTCGGTGAGATGGCCATCCCTCCTTACGAAGAGGAACAAGCTGGACATCTTTCGGTCATGCACGAAACCACATGCGAGAGCCTCCCTCGGTCACTTCCCGTACTCGAGACTTACGGGCCATGGTTAACTCCGCGGCTAAGTTTGAAAAGGCTTACAATCAACAATAGAAATTTCTTTGCACACGCTTCTGAGATATCGGGCTCCTCCTTCCAACACCGCTCCGCTCTGCTAAAGGCAAAGAGGTGATTAATTACGCGGGACGGGAATGTAATAACACAACTCCTTTTGCTCCCGAGAAAACCAGCGAGCCCGGGCCACGGGTCATGAACCTCGAAAACTTTGGAATGCCTGCGAACGACATCTTTAGGGGGTGGTGAAAGAAGGCTTGCTGCGGCCTTTGGAGAATTTCCAACCCGGGAATCCGAATGCTCCGTGGATACCTCAAAGTATTGCGCTTTTCATCAAGCCCACGGACATCGGCGACAATTGCTTCACTCTGAAAAAGGCGATCCAAGGCTTGATAGAGCAAGGAAAGTTGGAAGGCCCAGGGGGCCTAATACGATCAAAAATCCTCTGCCAAGGAACCATAATCAGGTGAATATGATTGAATGCGGAGAACCTTCGCATGCCCAGGAAGATGCTGATGAAGGTCCCCAAATACCCATGGCCAACCTTGTCGAGGATCCTGAATTCGGATTCCCCCTCAACCTTGAGGATGATGAACAAGTCAGCCCACCTTGGTCTCATGTCAGAGATTTCTTGCAAGAATACGAGGCCCGCTATTTCTCGGATGAAGGGAAAGCTGATACTAAAGAACTGGGGTTGTTCCGGTCAAAACATGAGAAAACCATTTACACAAGATGGTTAGAACAATCGAGAAGGATCGAGCAATAAAGCTTCAGGCGGGCGCACATCTTGGGGCTTATCGGCAAAGAGGCCGAAGAGCATGCGGAGCTAGTACACTTACGCAAGTTGGTTTTGTGAGAGGCTGAATATGATCCCGAGAACAGCGAAGAATCAGAGGAGGGGGATTCTTTCTATATCCTGCCTGGAGTCAAATACGTGCCACCCCCTCTCACTCTTCCCCCGCAGTTTCTGGGAGGAGAAGCTGAGTCGCAATTACCACTTCCGGGAATGGGGGCATATGACAATTTCTGCGGTTGCACGCACCCATATTCCCCTAACGGGTTTGATCGGCGTTCCCTCTCAGCCGAAATCCCAGTAGTATGGGAAGATGATTCCGATGACAGCGATGACGATGATGATGACGAGAGCGAAGAGTCAGCGAGGCCCCGAGATCCGGAATCAACTCTGGAACAATCGGGCGGAAATGATGCCATGGGAGCCAGACAGAATGGTTGGTTGTCACCAAGCGACGATGAAGAACCACCAGAAAATGTAAGTCAGATGCCAATAGGGACGGGCCCCCAAGAACTGCACCTCGTAAGATGTACTTGTGGTCAGTGTCCGGATACTTCAGAGGATGAAGGACAACAAAGCCCGCACCCAGATCCGTACATATCCGAAATCCTAGAGCACAATGTTCCTTATAAGAACCTAGCCGGTGAATGGAGAAGGTTCATTGAAGCACTGGTCGAGAATGGAGGGTTTCAACGACCAGAAGATGATGAATTCGTGAACGTCATCGGATCTTTTTCTTCTTTCCCGAGAACGGATGGCATAACAACTGTGAGGGTCACGATCGAGCCGCTTAAGCACAGCGAGTACCTGCAATCACTCAAAAGGGTTGTCGATCTAAATGTCTCCCCAGTGGCTTTCATACCTATGGACCCACATGACGCCTTCTTGATTGCCCCCGCACCCGACAATGGACCCGGGTGCTCCTCATTTGGACCCAAATCTATCGAGTGCTACATCGAACTACGAGGGGAACGTTGCCTATCCTTTACTTGTGGTTGCCCTACTTGCAAGGGTGAAAGGAAGAAGATGTATGATGAGATGGAGGTGATAGCCATAAGACCGAAGAAACTTCGGAAGACGAATATGAAACCGAGGACATGAAGGCCATGAAGTTTCACGGGGTGAGCACGTGGATGTCTTAGAGTTCAACACTTTGCCTACCATGCTTTGGGGAAAGGGTTTTCGGGCACCCGATCCGGGCGATAGTCGAAGATACATTAGAGAGAGAAACTAACTCCCATCCTCCCAAATGAGAAAATAACCATGGTAAGATCAAATCCACCCCAAAAGCAAAGTAACACTCCTTGTCGGGGTTACCCAAGAAGAGGTCACCTTCCCCGAATGTATTTCGGCTCTCGGAGAAGTCACGGAAACCGGCATGATACCGGATGCGCCTCCCACGCGAGTGCTATAATCATCTCCGGCTACTGAGTATTACGAGAAGGAACCGAGAATGGCTGCACTATACAGGGGATGAAATCGAAAAGCCGCCGAGCCACGAGAATAGCGACTCTTGTTGTATGATAACTATGAGCAAGGCGAGGCTATGGGAGCGAATCGGAGGACGCCCTAGCTGCGTGGGCCATCCGAGGGCAACAACACAACCCCGAGACTCAAAGCACAGTGACTTGGGAAGCGGTTATAAGGGCCGCCCGGGAAGGAGCCGGTACGGCTCAAGCTCGGCCCCTCACCGTTGCTAGACTCCGTCGAGAACCGGTGGCCGATAGCCAAAAAGGCTCCCCGTTGACCTTAGCGGCGTTGAAGAAATCTAGTCAGAAGCAGCGATGAGGAAGTTAACTGTTGACCCGATCCGGGCAAATCTTCCAAGGGAATCCCAAGGCGAGATAAAAGGGTAGCGAGATCAAGCATCAGGAGAAAACCGTAATCCCGGTGTCAAGACGGCAGAAGCTCCTAACCACGAGAAAGAGGACCCCGTGCTCACCCGGTTGAAGCGAGACACGAGGCCAACATCTCTCATGGTCTCTGCTCACCTCGTCTTATCCCCATAAGCTAAAGCGGAAGAAAGCACGGCACGCGCCTTGGTCCCTATTGATGCTACTCCCGATGACGTAGTACGGTGATTGGAAACATCCACTATGGGAACATAATCACTTTCACGGATCTCGATCTCCCTCAATTCGGGGCCGATCATAACGAGCCTCTCTTCATCACGGTCAATTGGATGAGCCGCCTCCCTCGGGTCTGGTCGACAATGGGTCCGGAATGAATATCCTTCCGGCAAAGATCATGAGTGCGCTCAACATCAAGTCCACGAGACTTGAAGCCTTCCTCCCTCACAATCAAAGCTTACGACTCGACATCTCGGCGAGTCCTTGGAGTTGCTACTTTGGACCTCTGGTTTGGCAAGAAATTGATACTGTGGAATTCCGGGTTATCGATATTCCGATCACTTTTAATGCCTTATTGGGAAGACCTTGGTGCATCGGAGTCAAGGGGTCGCCTCGAGCCTCCACCAATGTGTGAAATTTGTCTCGGATGGGGATTTGACAACCATTTACGGGGATCTAGTCACCTTGGAGGGCACGGATACGGGTGGAATACCTATTCTGGAAATCAAACATGATGAGGAAGGTCTCATGCTAACAGGCTTCTCGGTCGAGCCTCCTAAGGCCCAAGTTTGCAACGTAGATCTGACGATCACTCGGGATAAAATCCCTCCGGTCTTGAAAATGATGAGGAAGATGAGCTATCTACCTGGCCTCGGTCTAGGGAAGCACCAACAAGGAACTCACAAACTTATCGAGGTGAAAGGACAGAAAACTCGCCACGGCCTGGGATATGAGGCCACCTCAGTGGACACCGCGAATGAAAAAGAATTTGCTCTACAAAGGAAAGAAGCTGCCACAGGAAGGGTCCCGGACAACAACCCTAAATCTCTCCCTTTCAGTCCTAATTTGGCTGACTACTTTGTAAAGGGTCCCACACAACCGGGTAATGTCACAGTCAAAGAGCCCACTCCTACAGAAGGGTGGCTGAAGCTACAGGATAGCCTCAACAAGTTCAGGGGAGCCAAAGCTAACCCGATCCGTAGAGTGTTTCTGGACCTACCCAAAATACCAGGGGCTACCACTACCATGAAGAGTGAGTATACTTTCAGAGGCGTGCCCAACTTGGTAGAGCAGTTCGAGAAGCTCACTACCACAATTCCTACTGCCCGGGAAGGTCCGAAGCTCCGAGTTTGAATTGGATGCCGAAAGCCAAAGCCACAGAAGTCTTTTCAGATGATGGGATGGTCCGATTATGCAGCAGTTATTCGGGGAAGAGGTCCAGGTGCTAGACCTGATTGATTTCAGCTCAGTCAAAGAGATGGTAGCGATGATCGAGGAAGGAGGACAAAAACAGTACAATTCCCGAGTCATGACGCCCCTGACAGCAATGCCATTAAAGAATTGGGAAACTCTCTCAGGCCCGTCCGCGACCAAAGAAGAAATGATCACCAAGCTTGGATTGGTCCCCCGTCCCTTTGTGTCAATCTAGGTAGAGTCCTCCGAGTCCCTCATTGTCAAGATCGAGTCTCTAGAGTCGTCCGACGGCCTTACGCCTGAAGACTACGAAAATGTAGCCAAGACTGTATTTTCTTTCGTTCTTGATGAAATGATGAACCTTTCTGAGTATCCCTTGATTGCCACTTCAACTAATGATAAATTAACTAATAATTTTAAAAAAAAACATTTAATAATGATTCATTAGATAAAGAAGCAGACACATTAAATAAACAAAAAAAAAAGAGAACAAAAATCTTTAAGCAGGTTGTTCGGAAAGAGGAAAATGGAGCACAAGCTGCCGAAGAGATTTTGACAAGTGTGAATCTGGGAACTGCGGAAGAGCCTAAAGAGACGCAGATTGGTAATTTCTTCGAAGGAACTGAAAAGGATGCCCTACAAAATCCTACAAGGTCCTCAATTCAAAGAAAGTAGCCCTCTTCATCAAAGAAAACATCATATGCAGATACGGGTTGCCGACCGAAATCATCTCAGATAATGGATCCCACTTTGAAGGGGAATGCGACAGGCTGCTAGCGGAGTTCAGAATAACCCGTCACAAGTCATCTCCCTACAGGCCCCAAACTAACGGAGCCGTTGAGGCAGCAAATAAGACCTTGGAAAACATCATTCGGAAAATGGCTGTCCGAGGTCGAGAAGCTTCACCTTACTCTCTGGGGCTACAGAACATCCGTCAGAACGGCAACCGGGAAACACCATTTGCTCTCACCTACGGAATGGAAGCCGTACTCCCAATCGAGCTAGAAATCCCCTCACTCCGAGTGCTATTAATCAACGAGGTCGAATGGCTTCAGAGTCGCCATGATGAATTGGCCTGCTAGATGAACGCCGATTGAAGGCCATGGAACATATCCGAGCTTACCAAGGGAGAATGGCAGGCCTTCGACAAGAAAGTAAAGCATCGGGAGATCCGGGAAGGTGATCTCGTTTTGAAAGAGAAGCCCCGGTCCGTATCAACCCGCTTGGCAAATGGGAGCCCGTGCAGGTCGGGCCATATGTCGTCAGGAAGATCTTCTCCGGAGGAGCCATGCAACTTCCTTGAGACCTCGACGGAAATCCTTTTGTACACTCGGTGAATGGTGACAAGGCTGCGCGAGATACTACGCGTAAAACACCGAGTCAAAAAAAAAAAAACAAAAAAAAAAAACAAAAAAAAAAAAAAAAAAAAAAAAACAAAAAAAAAAAAACAAAAAAAAAAACAAAAACAAAAAAAGTATATATCAAAAAAAAAAAAGGAGTGCTAAAAGAGTAATACCCATCTAGGTTGAAAACCCGAAAAGGGCGGCCTAGGTAAAAAACGGGGTTGCACCAAAAAAAAAAACAAAAAAAAAAAACAAAAAAAAATTAAATGGGTCGAACTACGAAGACCTGAGCCCTTTAGTCCGAAGGGAACGTAGGCAGCCGGAAACGGTTCGGTCTAAAACATAAATAAAAGTCATACTTTGACATCAATACACTGATCAGACCATGAAAGCGTCTCGAAAAACTCTAAAACAATTCACATATTCATTACAGTTAAAACCTCTTTGATGAGTCTAAGCTCGGTTCATTCCTACAACTGACAACTTGCTAAAAGAAACTAAGATACATAATCAAACTAATGTGTCTGCTACGACAAGAAAGGGATACTCGGAAACCTCAAGGCCACTCCAAGCCACTCGTACTGGCTTCTCCCCTCTTCTTCCCCCTTCGGGTCTTCTTCCTCTGAACAGGAAAAATGTTGGTCTTCCTCCTACCAAGCTCTGGTGTAGGAACAGGATCTATCAAACCAGCCTCTATCAGGGCCTTAGTAGCCCTAGCGTCATCTCTCATCTCTTGTAGCCGAGCTGGTAATATAGGAGTCCTCCTCTCCTGTCTCTTGACATAAGCTTCATAGTCAGTCACAACATCTCCGCTCCTATCATGAGGGCTGGCCCTCACTTCGGCCCTCCTCCTCTCAGAAACTGTCAGGTCCTCCGCACCCACAATGGCCTCACGACGTCTCAAAATAGCCATTTGAGTCTCCCCCAAATGCCTCTCGTACCAATCCAAGTACCAAGTGGTCAGAAACACAGGTCTCGGACGTCTGAGGATAACCCGAGGAGGAAAGACGTCATACCTCCATGCTCGGGAAAGAAATGAAAACACCGAAGGATCATCCATAGAAGCAGAAGCCACCACCCTAGTGGCTAAATCATCAAAGTCCTCCAAAGGAAACTGATCCAAGCCAAACTGTCTCAGAACCAGAGCCGGAATGTAAAAGGCTGGGCCAGAGAAAGACCCGGAAAGCATAACCACGGGAGATCCATCTGAAGTACTCTCCGAGTCTCCACCCGCCAATGAGGCACCAACCATCGATATCTTCGATCGGCGACCAGCCATCCAACGCTCCCACGAGCCCTGATCATCAAAATCCACAGTAACCCCTCTCCTGGCAAATGTCCAAGGCTTGATCATATCCGAAGTCTCGCGAAGAACCCCCAGACGTTCCATCAGCCACAGGGTCAAAAGAAACGAGCTGCCCCCGTGCGTGTACCACCTCCCGGTAGCTAACCTGTCAAGAGCATGAAAAGTCTCCCCCAGGATCAAAGGTACAACATCTCTGCCTAAACGACAGTGAACCACTACATCCAGCAGAGCCCGATGACAAATCCCGAAAGAATAAACCATAAACAAGGTTCCAAAAATGCAGAGTGCGAAAGCATCCCAATAGGCATCATCAATCAAGCCTAAGCCCCTAAATCTATCAGGAAGACCAGAAATGTCAAAGTGATCGGGACCACAGAGCATACCTTGTGCTTCCCCCGGGGAAAGATGAAGAAGGTTGCACAACCTATCAATGAAAGAGGCTCCTCCGGGCAAAGGAATCGCAATCTCCTCCACCTCGGGACCACCAAGCAAAGCCCGAAATTCTTCAACAGTCGGGACCATTTCATTGTAAGAGAAGCAAAAAACATGATTTCTAGTGTCCCAAAATGAGGAAGAAGCTCTCAAAAGATCATAATCCGGAATCAATTCCTTAAGAGACCACAAGCATCGTATCTTGTACCTTTCTTCAAAGAATGACCTCCTCTCATGCATAATCTCCCGAGACCACTCCTTAAACTTGGTGAAGAATGACATTTGAGAATCTTGGGATAATTTGGATGGATTTTGCATGCTCACAATTCTCTCCATGGATTTTCTCTACTTCTCCCCGAAAATGGCTGTTTGAACTGGTGGTTGAAGAAGGTGTTTGAATTTGAAATGAGGGAAAACCGGATACGAAGCAAAATTAAAGGGCAGTGTCGAGATTCTGTCTCATCCGCGCGGATATGTTTGTCACCATCAAAAAAAAAATCTGCGACGCGGTTCAAGCTGCTTGCACCACGGAGGAATATTTCATCCCGACCGGCTCGAAACACATGCAAAACACTGCCCAAGCAGTTCACATATACCAAACGTTCACCCCCTTGCCAAGAAACCAGGGCTCATGCAACATTGCATTCATAATAAAAAAAAAAAAAAAAAAAGAAGATTATTACATTCCAAAAAAAAAAAAAAAAACGACAAAAAAGTGTGTGCATGAAAATAAAGTGTATCTGTCTAAATAGGTACAATCTCAGAAATCAAAGATAGTCAGTCAGAATCCTCAGTGGCTGGCCCTTTCCCCCGATCCCTCTTGCGGCTCGGTCCCGTCTCCTCAGTAGCCGTGAATGCCTCGGGCTCAGAATCATCGTCCTCGTCTCCAGAAAGAGGCTCGCCTGGATCAACCGGTATGCCACGATAAGGCAAGCCGAGATCTGCAAAGAAGTCATATCCGAACGTGAACGCGTCGGACTCCTGGACGTGTGAAGATGACCCACCGTGGTGCCAAACATGTCCCTGCCCATGCAAATCTCCGAGAATGACGTGGTTCGGAGGCAGCTCCATGCCGGGGTCTATGAGAGGAGAGAGAGGAGTCTCGGTAGAATGCTCCGAAGGAATAGGGGAGGTCTCCCGCTCCACAGGTGCCGGCTGTGCCCGCCTCGCTCACGGCTTTGAGGAGCCCCACAAGCAACCATCCTCCTAATGAACCTCTTGGCCCCAATCACACCTTCGTCGGCTTCTCCCGGTAGGGAGCTGCACGGGAACAAAGTGTCGAGAAATAATTGATGCGAAGAGGCGACGGCCTTCCGGCTTATATCGATCCGAGCGAAATATAAGCTACGCGCCTAGCCCTCTCCCTAGACACCTCCTGACCATCTCCACATCCTCCAATGTCCTCGGCCAAAGCAAACATCGCCGTCCCCTCGGCATGTCCAAAAAGTGTGCTCGAAAAATCAAACCATAAAAAGGGCCACACAGCAATGCACGCACAGCCGCCACTCTCTCATCCGGCCTCGTAACTCTCGATGCTTTCTCCACGATCTTCCCGTGGATCACGGCATACTCCATACCCATCCCCTTTTTGGGAATGGGGGTAAAGCCCAGAAGATCCTGCACCTCCAGTCAGCTTGTAGCCGTCCCTCCACTCAATGCTCCGTCCTTTAAAGGACGGGCAGGCCGTGATCGCAGCGGCATAATCGGAGGGTGTGACCGTGGCCTCGCCTGGAGAAGAAGTGAAATGTGTGGGTCGCGTCCCACCAGTGCTGTGCCAAAGCAAAGATCAGGCCCTTGCTCTTGGAGAACTTAACCAATACCCTCAGGCACTCGATAAACTCGTACAATCCAGTCCCAATGATGATCTGTCTCGGACTCATCAGAACTCCTCGGCCCAAGACCGGAAGCCGATCCCACAGGTCAACCACGGCCTCCACTGACCCTCGAGTCTTCAGCTTATTCGGTGCTCGTCACAAGCGATCTCCACCCTGCAATTGAAAAAAAAAATGTGTCAAAATTTTTTTTTTTGCATTTGCATCAAAAAAAAAAAAAGAAGAAAAAAAAAAAAGAAAGCATACACATGCATCATAGACATAAAATTTTTTTTTAAAAAAAGAGAAAATCGATCAGCATAACGGCATACAATGGACTCAGCCCCATTTTTCTTGCACAAAAGAAAAGATTTTCAGCAACCATCATTCATCATGCATAAAAAAAAAAAAAACCCATGTCAATAACATTGAGTCAACGGAAGTAAAAACTCCGTCCCATTTTTCATGAAATAGCATGCATAAGCAATTTTCTACAATTCATTCATCCAATCAAGGGAACGAAAAAATCCGTCCCATTTTCACAAAAAAAAATCATATTTTCTACAAAAAGCACACATGCATACATTCATATCACTCATGGAAGCATTGCAAGAATCCTACATGCAACAAAAAGTCCGTCCCGGATTCAGGCAAATTTTCATCTCAAGTTTCAAAAATGGCAAAATGCCCATTCTTTTTTCCAAACAAAGTGCACATTTTGGGTTACCCATAAACTCATTACAACATGCAAATCATCAAAATCAAGGTTCAAAGCCAAGAACATAATTTTCGAATTTTCATTGAAATTTTCGGATATTAAAAAAAAAAATGGCAAAATGCCCATTCTTTTTTCAAACAAAGTGCACATTTGGGTTACCCACATACTCATTACAACATGCAAATCATCAAAATCGAATTTCAAGCCCAAGAACATGATTTTCGAATTTTCAAAACAAAAATCAATCAAAAATCACAAAGTCAATTTCAAGCAAAAAATCAACAAAGAAATTGGAGAGATTCGAAGTATACCGTACGGAGACTCGGATCAGAAGCCCAATGTTGCCACGCATCGGGGTACGACTCCTCCGCAATCGATTGCAAAAGTGTGTAATGCCTCCTCATTCGAACAAGCTCCAATCGCCTCTCCGCTACCGGGCCACGTCCTTGACCATGAATAGCTACTCCCCCATGTTCCATTGCTTGAAAAATCGAAGAAATCGGAAGAATTTTGGAGCTCCTAGGCTAACAATGGCGGCTCTGCTCTCTCTCTCCCTCGTCTGCGTTTAAAATTGTGAGGAAGAAGAAGAAAGGGCGGCGGCCCCTTTTAAAAGTCCGGTCCAGTCACGCTCCTATCCGCGCGGACCAAATTGAAGTGGCAAAATGACTGTTTTGCCCTTTAAAAATCTCAGGCTCTGCAGTTTAGTCCTCAACTTAACAGGGTTAACCAAAGTTAACCAAGGTTAATCCCCTTTTCAAAAGAACTCCACGGCAGTCAAACGTAAGTCCGATTTCTCCGCGAAAGATAACGGAATCCCGTATCTTTCATCAAAATCATCAACGGCAGTCAAACGTAAGTCCGATTTCTCCGAGAAAGATAACGGAATCCCGTTTCTTTCATCAAAATCATCAACGGCAGTCAAACGTAAGTCCGATTTCTCCGAGAAAGATAACGGAATCCCGTTTCTTTCATCAAAATCATCAACAGCAGTCAAACGTAAGTCCGATTTCTCCGAGAAAGATAACGGAATCCCGTTTCTTTCATCAAAATCATCAAGGGCAGTCAAACGTAAGTCCGATTTCTCCGAGAAAGATAACGGAATCCCGTTTCTTTCATCAAAATCATCAACGGCAGTCAAACGTAAGTCCGATTTCTCCGAGAAAGATAACGGAATCCCGTTTCTTTCATCAAAATCATCAACTACAGTCAAACGTAAGTCCGATTTCTCCGAGAAAGATAACGGAATCCCGTTTCTTTCATCAAAATCATCAACGACAGTAAAACGTGAGTCCGATTTCTCCGAGAAAGATAACAGAATCCCGTTTCTTTCATCAAAATCATCAACGGCAGTAAAACGTAAGTCCGATTTCTCCGAGAAAGATAACAGAATCCCGTTTCGTTCATCAAAATCATCAACGGCAGTCAAACGTAAGTCCGATTTCTCCGAGAAAGATAACGGAATCCCGTTTCGTTCATCAAAATCATCAACGGCAGTAAAACGTAAGTCCGATTTCTCCGAGAAAGATAACGAAATCCCGTTTCTTTCATCAAAATCATCAACGGCAGTAAAACGTAAGTCCGATTTCTCCTAGAAAGATAACGGAATCCCGTTTCTTTCATCAAAATCATCAACGGCAGTAAAACGTAAGTCCGATTTCTCCGAGAAAGATAACGGAATCCCGTTTCTTTCATCAAAATCATCAACGATAGTCAAACGTAAGTCCGATTTTCCGAGAAAGATAACAGAATGCCGTTTCTTTCATCAAAATCATCAACGACAGTAAAACGTAAGTCCGATTTCTCCGAGAAAGATAACGGAATTCCGTTTCTTTCATCAAAATCATCAACGACAGTCAAACGTAAGTTCGATTTCTCCGAGAAAGATAACGGAATCCCGTTTCTTTCATCAAAATCATCAACGGCAGTAAAACGTAAGTCTGATTTCTCCGAGAAAAATAACGGAATCCGGTTTCTTTCATCAAAGTCATCAACGACAGTCAATTGTAAGTCCAATTTCCCCAGCAAAAGCTAACAAAATCCCCAACGAAGTTAACGGAATCCGTTTCTTTCTTCAAAATCATCAAAGGCAGTCAAACGTAAGTCCGATTTCTCCGAGAAAGATAACGGAATCCCATTTCTTTCATCAATTTTATCAACGGCCCTAAAACGTAAGCCCATTTTCCCCAGCGAAAGTTAAGGAATCCCTTGATTCCACCCCCAGCAGCTTTTCGAACTACGATTGGCTTGATTCCTCTTAAGGATACGTAGGTAGCCTACCATAGGTCCAGCCACCCGAACAAAACGGTCACCCTCTCCTTCGGCAGTAGACGAAGTCCACTGAAGGACCATCCATCCCAAACCATTAAGGGAAAACATTTCAAATCAAGGTCCGAGGCACCTAAAAAGCCATCATCATCAAGGTCCAAGGCACCTAAAAAGCCATCATCATCAAGGTTCGAGGCACCTAAAATGCCATCATCAAGGTCCGAGGCACCCAAAAAGCCATCATCATCAAGGTCTGAGGCACCTAAAAAGCCATCATCATCAAGGTCCGAGGCACCTAAAAAGCCGCCATCTACAAGGTCTGAGGCACCTAAAATTCCATCATTACCAGGTTGACGTCTCAAAACAGTCATTCTAGGGTTAAAGACCCGAACTATGACCGGCTTGATTCCTCTTAAGGATACGTAGGTAGCCTATCATTAGGTTCAGTCATCAGACCGAAACGGTCATTCCTATCCTCAGCAGAGCGGATATACAATTTCAGCCATCAGACTGAAACGGTCATTCCTATCCCCAGCAGAGCGGATATACAACTTCAGCCATCAGACAAAAATGGTCATCTCTTATCCCCAGCAGAGTTTCTTTCAACAACCGACTGCAGAACTCGCTCGCCAGGTTGACATCCTAAAACAGTCACTCTAGGGTCAACGTCTGAAGATAGTCGGAAGATCCGAACTACGGCCGGCTTGATTCCCATTTGGGATACGTAGGTAGCCTATCGCTAGGTTCAGCCACTAGACCACTTTGGTCAACCCTTGTCAAAAATGGAGCCTTACTCTTATCGACGACCCCGCTTCCTTCGAAAGCGCCGTCGCCGAGGGGCTACGTAGGTAGCCTTACTCTTAGCATTTTCGTTGGAAAATTAACGAAAGTCTTAACATTCCTAACATTTCTAACAATTCCTAACCTTTCTAACAAAGTAAGGGTAGATTAGGGATTGCCATTTAAGGTTAAATCAAGAAAAGAATTTTAAAAAAGAAAAGAAATTGGAAAAATCCGAATTAGGCAAGCTGAAAAACACAAACTGCTGGAATTTTGGAATAATATTCCTTGTGTCCAAAGCCTGCAGCTGCAATTAATGAACAGTGCACGCTTCCACAATGATCCGCGCGGATGAAAAGGCCATTTTCAGAGGCCTATAAATTAAGCCCTTCAGTCTCAGAAATAGAAAAGGAACAACAATTCACAGCAAATCCTTGGCAAAAACTAGGGAGAAAACAGTGGGAATTCCCTTGAATTGCCACCATTTTCTCTTGAATCTTTCCCAAATCCCACTCACTCCAAACATTCTCAAATCACTCTCATACATACACTAGCCCAAGCTTAAATCACCCCTTAGGAGGAGGATTAGAGAGAAAACATAGAGGACTTAATTGTTATCTACTTATTTTCTCTTTGACCAACTCTAATCACAAACTCTAAACACATTCAAACCCTAAACACATTCAAGCCTTGAATCCATTCAAACACAAACACAAAGAAGATAGGTATAACCTCATTCTCCTTACCCTAAAATTCTCTCATCCATGCATGCATCTCAAACTTTGAAGATGTAGTTTGTTCATCAAGTTGTTCGTCTTTGCTAGACCTAAAAATGTAGTCACCTTGGAATAAATTTCCATGGATGACAATTTAAAAGGTCTAAATCATTTCTTACTCACTTAAAAGTGTTTTTCCAAAATATTTCTTACTCAAAAGATTTTTCAAAAATCATTTTCATACAACAAAAATCTTTGTTTCAAGCTAAATCTCCCCTTTCCAAGCAAATGAAATGCTTAAGTCCTAATGTACCCTAAGGATGGCTTGATATAGTAGATCACCACTAAAATGTCTAGTGACTACTAATCAAAGCCTAAGGAGATGGGGACAAGCATGGATGCCAAACCCCCTTTAAAATCATGTTTTTCTTCAAGAGAAAGTTGCTGTCTAGTAGCCTTCCTCTAAGACCTCTGTCCATGGTTTAATTTTTTGGACATAGAGAAACTTGGAATTTGGTGTTGACTACAAAAAACATTTTGTAGACAACATTCAGAGCTTTCCAGAAATATTTTTACTTTATTTTTTGCGTGAGTAAAACTCCCTTTTTCAAATTATCTTTTAAAGGTCAGTTCATCAGTCTCTGGAAATCCAGATTTCATATTTGAGATTTCCAGAAGGTTTTGGTCCACCAAATAATCTCCAAATGGAAAAGTTCTTCTACAGAAACCTCATTTAAGGTGTTTTGAACAACTTTTATTCTCGGACTTTGCCCAGATTTTGAAGTTTTAAAGCTCTTAAATCCGTTTTAAAATCAAGTGTCCACTGCCTTTTTCATTCTGACAGAATTGATTTTTCAACTTCAAAAAATCTTTTGAGTACCAAAACTCAACCCAAAAATCATACCAAAAATCATGGGACTTTTTTAATGTCTTATAAAGAGTTTCCAATTTTTAGTTTTCTCAGTTTCAACTTATTTTGTCCAAAGGAACACACACACATACACACACAAATGGTTTTTAAGCTTGGAAGACTCGTTTTACGAGGCATTCCGGGTGAACACTAACGTTCTTCCCGGCGTGTAACGTGACCTCCGAACCCAAATCTCTAATCTCGGGCATTTTTCAAAGTTTTGGCCCTTAAAACAAAAATGGCGTGGCGACTCCGTCTCCGTTTTGATTTTCAAAAAGAAAGGAAAAATCGGGTGGCATCATCACAACTTGACGAAGGGGTTAGCAAGAGACTTGGTAAATAAGTCTGCAATGGGAATGGGATTAAAGTCCATTTAATCCTCTAATTGTGAGATACCTAATTCCCTTCTAATACAACGTTAGAAGTTTGAATTCGATGTGGAAAGCTCACAGTTGGAGATTGGAACACATGTTATTATCTTTCCCAAGGTATGTGTTCAGACCTGCAAGTAATGGTTAGGTTGAAGAATATCTTCTTAATGGTTCCTTTGAAAAATTGCAACTGCAGGTGCATGATTAAAGGAACTACCTATGTGGACATGAAGTTTTGCCGCTTCAAGAAGCTAGGACTTGGCTTCCTATATGTTCACTAATGGATATGGACACATGGCTTGTAATAGTGTCAAGATTAAATAAAGAGAATTGTACGAAACTTATGTGTATAGTATCTTCAGGTATTCATATGAGTTGACGGGTTCAATCGTTGGGACACCCCGATTCTCGAGTATTTGAAATGTGTATAATACTAAGATGAAAATTCAATCGCAAGACATTTTCATTTACGCATTCGTTTGTTTCGTTATTTATAAGATTAGTAAGTCAAAGGATTACACTAAAATGGAGGGGATTTGTTGGTGATTTTAGTGTCATCAACTATTTTATTGTAATGGTGATTTACTAGAGATCAATGTGATTCGTATTAGATTCGGATACGAGTAAGGGAAAGTGTGGAGTACACACTCGTTTGAGCTAAAACAAAATCAACCTCGAATAAAGAAGTAAAGGTTAAAGGGTAGCACATTTGACTTTGCTGATGTGCTCGGCCGAGCAGAGTCCTTGACTCGGCCGAGCATAGCATAGCAGATTGTCAAAGGCTCTGGACAGTCTTGCTCGGCCGAGGCATATGCCTTGCTCGGCCGAGTAGTATGATTGACACGGCCGAGCGAGTCCCTTGACTCGGCCATGCAGATGGGCAAAATTCTCTGGACATGTATGCTCGGTCGAGCGAGTCCCTTGACTCGGCCGAGCAGTTCCTGAACTGGTGTCATTTCAAACTGAAAAGACACAATGGTTGGCTAAAGTCATGACTGTTGATTATACCCTTTATCTGATGCCTCTCCATCTGTTTATATACAGAGTTTGATCTCTTTTGTATACACAAGAAACACAAGTGATATACAACAACAACGAAAACACAAAGCAATTCTCAAGTTTAGATTTGTCTTCTTTGTCTAGAAACAAATTCTGTGATTGTCTTATCCCAATAGAGATTTTGTGTAACTCAGGCAATAAGGGTCGAAATACTTTATTTGAAAAGTGGATTATACACGATTCAATCATATATCCAGCCATATTATCAACATCGAGACCCTATATTCCCCAACAATAATACATTCATTCAGAAATATTATTCTCACCCCACTTTGTCTGCTATGAGGAAAAAGATTATTGGGTTTGCAAAGAACCCGGTAAGGCATTCTATGAGTCATGGGATAGGTTTAAAATGATGTTAGTATAGTGTCCTCACCATGAATTTAGTATGAATCTCTTAAATTGAGCATTTTAGGATGGACTAACACATGGCAACCAAGCTATGGTTGACAATGCTGCATGTGAATCTGTTATAATGAAAACTCATGAATAAACAAAGGATCTATTTGAGATGTAGGGTGCTAATTCTCAACAGAAAAAGTACAAGAGGTAATGTTAGGGGTGTACATGAGATAGGTTCCATTGATGAACTAACTAGACACTTATTTGCTTTACCTAAAAAAATGGTTGTAATGTCCTCTGGTGGTAATAGTTTGACATTTATTAACCAGGCTGCATGTGCTTTTTGTGGTTTCTCTTCTCATGATACTAATGCTTGTTCCTCTTTTGGTAGTTCTCCTGAATATTTTGAACATGCACAAGCAATCACGATGAACTCCTTTCAACCAAGGCCTCCACATAATGATTCTTTCTACCAAGGCCTTCACGTAATGATCCTTTCTCTCCCACATATAATCCTGATGGAGGAATCATCCTAATTATGCCTGGAACTAATAGAAGCCACTAAATCCTCTTACCCAACAAACACCATGTGTGTATCGATAAGCAAAGCCTCAATGGATGGAGGCTACAGAAAAGATGGATGAGAAGCATATTCAACATCCCAAACAATAAAAAGCAGCAATGGGTAAGTTGGAAGCACATATAGGCCAAATTGCAGAGGCCTTGAGGAGTCACAAGTCGGGTATCTTCCTCGATTCATCAGAGCAGGCGAAATCAATATCCACCCTGTGAAACAGAAAGATAATAAGCAATGAGGTACATGACTCTCCTTCTCCTTCTCCTTATCCCGTAATGGATATTCCTTCTCAATACATAGATGATGAGGAAGATGGTTCGAGGGACAAAACTAAATCAAAATCACCACCCCCAAACCCTATGTTCCTCTAGTACTGTTTCTTGGTTCCGAAATCTATGAGATGTTTCAAAGGTGAATACCAATTTGCCTTTGCTTAGTGTTATAAAAAATATTCCGACTTATGTAAAGTTTTTTAAGATATAAATACCAGGAAACATAGGTACAGAAATATTTAAAAAGTAATTGTTTATAAAAATGTTAGTCCTGTGCTCCAACAGAACCTCCCACCTAAACTCAAGGACCCCGACAGTGTAAATATCCAAATTTCATTGGGGGATTCTAAGAAGGTGAAGGTCACATTGGATCTAGGTGCTAAAATCAATTTGATGCCTTTTTCTATTTATAAGTAGCCCGGGCCCGAAGCCCACTATGATGTCTCTACAACTTGCATATTGTTTGGTCAATACCCTATATGCATCGTAAAAGATATTTTAGTTCAGGTTGATAAGTTGATAATTCCTGTTAACTTTGTGGTGCTTAAGATGGATGTTTCTGGTTGTAGAAGCCAGGATACTCAAATTCTATTGGGGCGTCCCTTCACGGCTAGTACCAATACTGTTATAAATGCTAGGAACGAGAATCACACTATAACTGTCATGGATGAAACTATAAAGATTTCTGTATTTGAGGTTATGAAAAATCCATCTCTCGAAGAAAATTCTTGTTGCTATGTTAATGATATTGAGGAGTGAGTGAGTGAGAAATTGTGGTATGAGAGAGATTTAGAAGAACTTTAGTTTGACTTGAATGACGGTGATAAAGGGGAAACGAGGATGTTCATACTTTTATGGCTATTGAAGACAAGCAGACGAACACTATCTTAGTGATAGCCCTCAACTCTCCCTACCTTTTGTTCATTTCAACGAGAAACTTACCCCCTGTACGATGCGTGGATTTTAAACATCCCCTTTTTGTTTATCTTTTGAGTCGCCACATATATTATTCGTTTGGAAAATATAGAAAAACCATTTTGAAAGAGATTTTGGGTTTGGGGCTTAGGTTATGGAATGGGAAGGTCAAGGAGCACCCATTCCACCCAATCCGGAGATCGGTCTTGCTAAAGAAAAGAGAGGTTTTCGAAAAAAGAAGAGGATTTCAAATAATAAAATAAAATAAAGATCCATTTAACGGGGTTAAACGGAATGTAGGATCGATTGCTTCGAGACCATCCCCATGATTTAGGGAGGCTCTAGGCCGATCCTAGATTCTATGTAATTATACCACTCTAACAATCAATTAGAAAGGAAATAGGGGTTACCTTGCGTGAGGTGATTCGGGCAGAGTTTCGACTCAAGTTTAGAATCGAATCTTGACACGGACAGAGCTTCGCCTCAGTCCTTGACTCGGATCTTGATGTTTATTTATCAACGAGGTTGACAAACAAACGTTGAGGTGATTTTTGGGGTGATTTACAGGAATCTTTCAGGGAGAGAAACTAGTAAATGTAGGGGCATTGTGGACCTCTGAAATATTGAAAGTCATCCAGTATTTATAGGTATTGGAGAGGTAGAGGTGGAGAGGTAAAACACCTTGAGAAGGTTCCAGACTCCAAAATTCATTGGTTGGCCGGATGGATAAAGTTTTATCCCAAAAAGAGGTTGAAATCGACGAGGAAACTGCCATCTGCATTCTGCAGAACACCATTATCTCGCGCGAGACACGCCATTCCGCGCGAGATATTGCAGTATGTGGACAATTCTGCCCTTCCCTCATTATCTCGTATGCAGTTTAGTCCCAAACTAACGGTGGTTAGTCAAAACTTAACGAAACATGACGAAATGGTGGATTTCTACTCCTTGACTCAAAGCGAGACTTAGAGTGGTATAAATGTGATCCGATGGGTTCAGAATGGGGTGTCTACAGAGCCCCTCGTCGATAAGTCTTATGGAAGAAGTCATGTCGACGATAGAAAAGACATCATTCTAAACATCGGGATGGTCGGGCTGCACGGCTTCCTACGTATCTCTATCGGAGAATCAGACCATAACGTAGTTCGACTCCAAAACACGAAAAGGCTGCTTTAGGTATTTTGAAAATCATTTTGAAAATCAATGAGATTTTGTTTTTTGAAAAGGTAAATTCATACTGAGGAATCAAATCAAGACCCAATTCTGAATATACCTGTTGTCTGATGATTCGCCTGTTTGGGCTCCGAATTTACGGGGAAATATGTCAGAAAACAAAGTCTTACCTGTCCGGTCCTTTGCATTCGAACGGTTTTTTTTTTGAGACTGAAGTGAGGTGACAATCCTGGCGATTCAGGATCGAGCTTTTGTTGAGGTGACGATCCTGGCGATTCAAGACCGGGCTTTTGTCGAGGTAAGTATTTGACATACTACCTTTAGATGCTTGACACACCTAATTGGTGACGATCCTGGCAATTCAGGACCGAGCTTTTGATTGGTGACGATCCTGGCAATTCAAGACTGGGCTTTTGTTGGTGAGTACTCGACATACTACCTTTAGATGCTTGACACACCTAATTGGTGACGATCCTGGCGATTCAAGATCGGGCTTTTGTTGGTGACGATCTTGGCGATTCAAGACCGGGCTTTTTTTTTGGGGTGACGATCATGGCAATTCAAGACCGAGCTTTTTTTTTTGTTGGTGAGTACTCGACATACTAACCTTAGATGCTTAACACACCTAATTGGTGACGATCCTGGCGATTCGGGACCGAGCTTTTTGTTGGTGAGTATTCGACATACTACCTATAGATGCTTGACATGCCTAATTGATGACGATCTACCTGTAAAGGCGCTGAATTGGGCTTTTTTGTTGAAGTATGCTTGACTCATGGCACTTGATGTGATGGATGCTTGACACGATAAAGATGCTTGACGCTTTAAGAGATGCTCGATGCACTTAATTGGATGCATTGATAGATGGTAAGCGAAATCCAAACACTCAACATGTTTGATCTAATTCTTGAAAGTAGGCACTTGACGTGCTTTACGCCTTTTAATTCCTGCAAGAGGGTTAGTGAAAGAATTTGCATAGCAACATATATTCACTTAAGCATTTGTTTGTTCAAGATGATCAATGTGCACTCGACTCCAAGAATCAGCGGGGAGAATGAGTTCTATTATGTGAGATTTGAAAATCTTTTGTGTGATTTAGATTTTGGTTTTAGAAGACCAACTCGTGAGGTCCATCTAAAGATCGAATGAGACAATCGTCTAATAGGATTCAGTTGAGATAACCCAAGTTCAATGCTAAGGTTCAGGATACTTTTAGGACTTTTTTTGTTGTCGTAGGAATTTTTCATGATCAAGCCCTAAGTTTTTTCATGTGATGATCATTGACTGAACAAGGTTCAAACCACACCAATGGCTTTCGCTATGTAGGACTTATGCTGCCTAATCCAAAGTACGCATTTTGGCTTCTCTTGACACTAAGCCCCAAGACTTTTTGTATGCTGCAGATGACTTCGTGAACAGGCTTGTGAGGCTGCTTGAATTGAAGAAGGATCCCCTCCTTTTTCCCTTTGATTTTTTTCTTAGTGACGCACCCTGGTTTTTGCCTAGACCGCCCTTTCGGGTTTTCAATCTAGCGGGCATCTCTTTTGCGTCTTTTGTTTTTGTGCTCTAACTTTTGCCTAGGCCTCTCTTTACGAGTTTTCAACCTAGCGAGCTACTCTTTTTTTTTGAAAAGTATGTTTACTCGAAGGGGACTCAGTTGGAAGAATCTCATTAAGGAGAAAGATGAGATCTCGAGCTTAGTTAAGGAGAGACGGACTCTATTTTTGGAAGGTGATCCAAGCATTGACTCTTTGGAGAAGTGTATTCTCTAATGATGAGAGTGAGAAGCAAAAGGGGAAAGCTCCTAATGCGGATTTGATTACTCTTGAGAGTTTGAGTAGAGATTGACTGGGGGAGGAAGGGTTAGGAAGCCCCAGTTTTAATGCTTGGATTTCAAGAGTGTTTATGAGAATGGCTAAGAGAAAGCCCCTAGACTCAACAAAGAACGCTATATGGCTCAAAGATCTTGAATAGTTGTTCTACTTTTAATGGACCTTGCATCATCTAGAAATTTCTTAACGAGTTTGAAAAGAAAGCCAATCATTAGTACGACTTAAGGCTAAACATTTTCTTTATGGATGGATGTTGAAAGTCTTTTTCATTTACGCTGCCATTCAGGCTTCATGGTAAGAGGATGTTGAGGAATCCTCTTTTCTTCGTAGGTATTACTTGACTCTTTTTCTCCGTGGGAGAGTCCTTCTTGCCTTTGTTGAGATTCCATCTTTGTTGTAGGGCGATGAAGGCTTGAGAGTTTTTTTTTTTGATTCTCTATTTTTGCCTAGGACGATTTGAGGAGTTTCGACCTAGTGAGCCTTTTATTTATTTTTGTACTCTCAAAGCCTTGAATTGAGTAGCCCCACTCTTCTTGGGATGAATGTTGATAGCAGCGTCTTTGGCTTTCTTCATTTGTTGACCTTCGACTTTCAACAGGAGTAATGTTTAGCCTTAAGCCTTCTAATGATAGTTTTCATTTCAAACATGCTTAGAATTTTCTATTTTTCGTGATGATTTAAGGAATGAGTGTCCACTATTCAACATGGATCAAATGATACTCATGAAGAAAAGCAACTTTTGGGAAAGTGTTTAGGATAAAGAGATAACTTTTATTGATAAGGAAATTCGAAACAGACTCGATAGTTCACTTGACACAAACTAGAGAGGATAGAAATGGACTAGAATGACAGAATGACTCTTCGAGAACATACTAGGAAGTTGACCTAATCTATATTTTTTTTCTTTTTTTTTTCAAAGGAAATAGGGAGAGGACAATTGGAGCCCTAAGGTAGTGATTCTTCAGTTGATCTTGCCAGCTTCATACAAGTCTTGGATGGCATCCCTCAAAATATAGCAATTGTTGGTGTCATGACCACTAAACTGATGGTAATCGTAAAATTTGTCGTGGTCCCAATCTTCTCTCATTTTCTTAGGATGATAGTCTTCCATTGGCTTCAGTTTTCCTTGGCCTACTAGATTATCGAACATTTCCTTAAGAGTAGCCCCACCAAAATCATGATAGGTACGACCGGTGCTCCCCTTTATTGGACGATTCTCCTTTTCTTAATTCTTTCTAAGACGGATCAATTCATCAATTCTAAGGCCCGATTTATGGAGTTCGAGGAAACTAGGGAAGTAATTGCCAGCAAGCTTCTCTTGGTACTCTTCGCGGAGACATTGAAGTAGGATATGAATTTGTTCGTCTAGGCTTGGCCTATCAACGATTTCAGTCAGCTTGGCCCTCCATCTTTTGATGAAGTCTGCGAATGACTCATTTTATTGTTGCTTAGTTTGCTCAAGGTCTCTCCTAGTAGTGCGGTAGGTAGTGTTGTCCTCAAATTGTTCCTGGAAGGCACGACTGGCGAGTGGCCAATCAAGCCTTGTTGAGAGTGGGAGGGTCATGTACCAATCTCTAGCGGCACCATCAAGGGTTTGAGGGAAGCATTGAACTAGCAAGTTTTCATCGACACCCATAAGTAGCATGGCCCAAGAGTAGGTTTCCAGATGGATTTTTGGACATGTAGTGCCATTGAATTTTGCAATGTTGGGTGTCTTGTACTTTTGAGGAAGCTTTGACATGGATTGACGAAGGGTGTCATAGTCAATAGAGAGCGAGGCTCCCTTACTCACATCGAGGGATGCGAGTTTCTTTTCTAGCATTGCCATGGTAAGGGGTTCATCCTTGCTTTCATTCTTGGAAGCATAACTCTCGTTGTCAGAGGAGGAAGATGATGAGCTAGACTCATACACCTTTTTCTTGTGCTTGTAGTGGCTTTTAGCCTTCTTGGTGTATGATACTTCATCATCGGAAGAGGTCCTACTTTCTTTCTTCTTTGAGCTTAATTCGGCCACTTTTAGTTTCATGGCTAGGATTTCATCAACCATGACATTCATTTCCCCAGCTTGGATTCTCCTTTCAAGTTCTAATCAGGCCTCCATTTCATCGGCTTGGGCTTGTAGCATTTCTTCATATTGAATCCTTTGATCCTCAATTTCCTTCTTGAGTGCTTCAGATTCATTGCGTTGGAAAGAAATTGAATTGTTACCGTTGGAGAGGTTAAGGGAGCTTGACGACCTTAGAGATGAACTTGAGATACCCCAACGAAATGCGTTTTAGAATATTAGCCCCAAACGATCCTAGATGGAGAAAAGGATGATGGTTAAAATTACCTCACGAGCGATTTTTTTTTTGTTTTATTTTTATTATAGACGGAGTTTTGACTCAAGGAGGGAGCGCACATTGATTATCAATCACAAACACGAAATCTGCAAATAACGTCTCGCGCGAGACAATGTCATCTCGCACGAGACAACCATTCGGAAAGATGGATTTTTCCTCTTTTTATTTCTTAAATTCATGGTCGGACGGACAAAGATCCATTTTCTATCTAGCATCCTAGGTAAATCTTGCAGGTATACGTAATTCAAAACAAACCTAGAGACTCGGTAATTGACCATTCTTTGTAAAATAAAGCCATGTAAAGTCATTTTTCGAGAAGGATTTTTTTTTTAAAGGGACTTCCGAAAGGGTCATTCCGAAGGGACTTTTTCTTTTTCCGAAGGGACTTTTCTGAATCCTTTCTCAATAGTCAATTTTACATTAACTTTATTTTTGTCAAAGACAAGAAAAATTATCGAGTCAAAACCGACCGGTCACAGAGTGTTCCTAGAAAATATTCTACATGATATGTGGCGATACAGGACTGGAAGGCTAGGCTCCCCGCGATATGACAATCTATGTGGATTGAATGCGCGGAGTGGAATGATCCAACTTCGGAGAGACCGGCGACTAGGTGATTACCGTCATCCGTCCTTAGTGTGGGTCCCGGGTTTATAGAGGGTATGCAGTGCAATGACAGATATATCATGAGTGCGCGTGTGTGAGAGTTAACTCTAGGTGATAGAGAAAAAATAGAGATTTATTTTGAAAGAAGGGAACAAATAGTGGCCGCACCAAGTGGTTGCCTACGTTTCTTCCGATTTAGGAAGACTCAGGCCATCGTAGTTTCAAATAATGAGAGAGAGAGAGAGATGAATAAATTAATTACAACTCCCGAATCCTCAATGGACTGGACTTTAATAAAATAAAATCCAATCACATGCAGTTTATAAATAACAATCAATTATTTAAGCTAAAATGCGGATTCGAGTTAAACATCTTAAGGGAGGCCTTAAGATGAGGGAACTCTGCAGATAATGAATTCTGGGATCCCCCTTGCATGTTCGACCTTTGTCTTGGACTTTGAGATGAACAGGGAAAACTAGAAGACACCAGATTGCCGAAGCGATATCTCGCGCGGGATAAGATATCTCGTGCGAGATATGCCTGATCTGGAGCAAAAAAATGAATTTTTATTTATTTTTTTGAAAACCTCTCTTTTAATTTTGGCGCAAGTTTAAGCCTCTTAATTTTATTGTCCCCAGCGGAATCGCCACTGTATCGATGCGCGGATTTTAAACATCCCCTTTTTGTTTATCTTTTGAGTCGCCACCTATATTATTCATTTGGAAAACATAGAAAAACCATTTTGAAAGAGATTTTGGGTTAGGGGCTTAGGTTATGGAATGGGAAGGTCAAGGATCACCCATTCCACCCAATCCGGAGATCGGTCTTGCTAAAGAAAAAAGAGGTTTTCGAAAAAAAGAAGAGGATTTCAAATAATAAAATAAAATAAAGATCAATTTAACGGGGTTAAACTAAATGTAGGATCAATTGCTTCGAGACCATCCCCATGATTTAGGGAGGCTCTAGGCCGATCCTAGATTCTATGTATTTATACCACTCTAACAATCAATTAGAAAGGAAATAGGGGTTACCTTGCGTGAGGTGATTCGGGCAGAGTTTCGACTCAAGTTTAGAATCGAATCTTGACACGGACAGAGCTTCGCCACAGTCCTTGACTCAGATCTTGATGTTTATTTATCAACGAGGTTGACAAACAAACTTTGAGGTGATTTTAGGGGTGATTTACAGGAATTTTTCAGGGAGAGAAACCAGTAAATATAGGGGGATTGTGGACCTCTGAAATACTGAAAGGCATCCAGTATTTATAGGTGTTGGAGAGGTAGAGGTGGAGAGGTAAAACACCTTGAAAAGGTTCCAGACTCCAAAATTCATTGGTTGGCCGGATGGATAAAGTTTTATATCCCGAAAAGAGGTTGAAATCGACGAGAAAACTGCCATCTGCATTCTGTAGAACACCATTATCTCGCGCGAGACACGCCAGTATGCGCGAGATATTGTAGTCTGTGAAAAAATTCTGCCCTTTCCTCGTTATCTCGTATGCAGTTTAGTCCCAAACTAACGGTGGTTAGTCAAAACTTAATGAAACGTGATGAAATGTTGGATTTCTACTCCTTGACTCAAAGCGAGACTTAGAGTGGTATAAATGTGATCCGATGGGTTCAGAATGGGGTGTCTACACCCCCTCCATAGTCTCTCCACCTGAGTTAGAGTTGAAACCCCTCCCAGATACTTTGAAGAATACATTCTCGGGGGAGGGGGAGACATTTCCAGTCATAATAGCTTCCGAATTATCTCTATGCAGGAAGAGAAATTACTTAGTGTCTTAGGGGAGCACAAGTAAGCAATAGGATGGAATTTAGCAGATATCAAAGGTTTTAGCCTTGCCATGTGTATGCATAAAATCTTTCTTGAAGAGGGATCTAATCCCTCTAGAGAAAGGCAGAGAAGGCTAAATCCGCACATGGAAGAAGTTGTTAGGAATGAAGTGTTAAAATTGCTTGATGCATGTATTAGATAACCTATTTCTGATAGTAAGTGGGTGAGTCATATCCAAGTGGTGCCCAAGAGGTCGGGCATTATTGTGGTGAAGAATGAGAAGAATGAGGGAGTTTCAACTAGGATAATTACTTGTTGGCGGATGTGCATTGATTTGAGGAAATTAAATGCTGCCACAAAGAAAGATCACTTTCCTCTGCCTTTTTTGATCAGATTAAGAGAGGTTAGCGGGTCATGATTTTTACTGCTACCTTGATGGTTTTTCAGGGTATAATCAAATCCTCATAGCCCCTAAAGACAAGAGAAGACCACTTTCACATGTTCAGTACGTTTGCATATTAGAGGATGCCTTTTGGGCTCTATAATATACGAACAAATTTTCTAAGGTGTATGACCTCCATCTTCTCGGACATGATTGAAAGGTGTTGTAAGTACCCAAATCCGGATCGTCAAAATCAGGTAAAAGTTAACCGGAATCCGTTAACTAGCCCTTTTCAGGTTAACCGAACCCGTTAAACTCCCCATTCCCGAGTCAACGAGACATCCCAGGACTGCCCCGTGCATCCCGACGCCAAAGTGTACTCAACACACGTTATCACATGTAAAAGTACCACTTTCCTAGAAAAATGCAATTTTCGGGACTTTCTGGGGGCGTTTAGGACATTTTTTGGACAGTTATTTAGAAAACAGTCAAAACCTGGATTAACGGGACAAAAACCCTAGCCTTGGTGACTCACAGGGACACGTGGCACACATGCACATCCTCCCCCATCCCCATCTATCAAATTCAAGGGTTAAACGACCAAAATACCCCTGAAATTGATAGTTAGGCCGTCCGGCCTGTTTTACATGAAAAACCAGAATTCTCATAAAGTCCCTACAATTTCCAAAATACCCAAAAACCTCCCAAATTGAGTCTTAGGCCGTCCGACCTATTTTACAAATTAACCCCTATAAATACAAGGGCTGTCATTCTGTGAAAAAGAGGAAGAAATATTATCCCTCTCCCCAAACCCCACGGTTTTAGGCAGTCTCTCCCCTTCCCGAGCCCCGTTTCGTCTCGATTTGCATGAAAATCCCGTTTTCCGACCAAACACGAGCCAAACACCTTCAAAACACATCACAAACACTAAATTGTATCCCGTATACGCCTTTCCGAGCCAAAGAGTCAATCCCTAGCCATAGGTAACACTCTCTCTCTCTAAAACTCTGTTTCGTCTCGATTTATTCGTCAAACGCTACTTTCGATCCGGCAGAAACCCTCAAAATGTAGACGTAACGCCGTCTACGGGATTTGATACGTTTTAGTCCCTAATTATCTTCTCTCCCGTAAGAGAAGTAATTTCGGTTTAAAATGGCGTTCAAGTCCCATTTTTACATTTTCTGTCATTTACCGTTCGAATCGTTCGATCCGTAGATTTGCACTTTTACCGTCCGAACCGTTTGGTTTGTGATTGTCATTTACAAAGTCCGGATCGTTTGATCCGTTGATATTGCTATTTAATTTATACAACTTTACAAATTCGAGCCGTTTGGCTCGTTGATCGTATCTTTACTATCCGGATCGTTTGATCCGTCGATACCACACTTTTAATACTGTCATTTACAAGTCTGAGTTGTTTGGCTTGTGATAGTATTTACTTATTAATGTCTGAGTCACAAAATGACTTGTTGATCGCATATCATTCATCGTCATTTTTCATAAAATTGGTATCAATGTAATGCCCGGTTCAAAACCGAAGTTCGTCATTCGAACTCCTTTTCAAAACAACGTAAAAATTGATGTTTGACATTCAAACGCTCTTTTCACTAAAATCAACGTTTGCCATTCAAACTAAAGATTTAAGTTCGTCACTCGAACTCCATTTTTAAAACAACTCAAAGCCCAACATTTGACATTCAAACGCTCATTTCCGACTCAAAACCGACGTTTGACATTCAAATGCTCTTTTCACTAAAATCAACGTTTGTCATTCAAACTAAAGATTTAAGTTTGTCATTCGAATTCCGTTTTCAAAACAATTCAAAATCGACGTTTGACATTCAAACGCTCATTTTACCACAAATCAACGTTTGTTATTCAAACTAAAGATTTAAGTTCATCATTCGAACTCCGTTTTCAAAACCCTCAAAATCAACGTTTGTCATTCAAACTAAAGATTTAAGTTCTTCATTCAAACCCCCTTTTTTCTAACTCAAAACCGCTGTTTGTCACTCAAACGCTCGTTTTACCACAAATCAACGTTTGTCATTCAAACCAAGATTAAAGCTTGTCATTCAAGCACCTTTTCAAAATGCAACACACACACACACGCACACTTTTCGAGAAAGGTAGAAAGACTGGTCATACGAGGCATTTTGGGTGATCTCAATATACTCTTCCCGAAATCTAATGTGACCTCCGAACCTAACAATCTCTTGTCCTAAAAGCCTTTTTTCAAGTTTTGGCTACCAATCAAAACGTCCCTTTTTCAAAGCCTTTTTCAAGTTTTGGCTACCAATCAAAACGTTCCTTTTTAAAAGCCTTTTTTCAAGTTTTGGCTACCAATCAAAACGTCCCTTTTTCAAAGTCTTTTCAAGTTTTGGCTACCAATCAAAACGTCCCTTTTTCAAAGGCTTTTTCAAGTTTTGGCTACCAATCAAAATGTCCCTTTTTCAAAGCCTTTTCCATGTTTTGGCTATCAATCAAAACGTCCCATTTTCAAAGCCTTTTCCAAGTTTTGGATACTAATCAAAACGACCCCCTTTTCGAATCAGTCATTTTCAAATTTTGGGCTCATAATACAAAATGACATGGCGAATCCTCTCTTTTCAGCGAGGTCCCAAGTCCGCGAAAGCCGCTCGCAGCGTCCCCGCACGCGATCCAAGTAATTTCAGTTGGCGACTTCGATCGGGATCGAACATGTTTTTTCAAAACTCCTTTGTTTTAAAAAAAATTCCATGGGTCAAACTTTCGTTTACCCTTCCTCGTTTTCGTGTGCGTGTGTTTCTCAAAACATCGGACTGTTTTCGAAAAAGAAAAAAGAAAAAGATGTTACATCTTTTAAATCATAATATGTTCGTGCATTTCCGTTCATATTTTAATTTTGTGCTATATTCTGAACTGTGCATGAATTCTTTAAAACGCATTTTGAAAATCTCTATTTTACTCAGAAAAGGAATTTAGAGACCGCACACTACTTGCGCTGCTGCCTCGGTACACCGCACGCTACGTGCACTTGCTGCGTCGGTACACTGCACACTACAACCCTCAAAACGGGGTGACTGTTCAGTTGCAACTTGATTGGTCTGCCATACAACTTTCGAGCACGCACGGGGTCATCCCAAACAGCCCATCCTAGCCCGTGTAATCCATGCACTCTTCGTGTCACACTTCGTCCAAGACCTTGGTTGGTTTTTGGCTTAGTTCGTGTCATAAAGCCTAAGTGTATGCTTTTACGCCGATCTCCCTCACAAGTCAAACTTAAAAGTTGAGATCAAAGGTCGCTCTCGACCCGAAGTCTTAGCCTTTCAATCCTTGACTTTGACGCATAGCCGCGCTAAAAACATACCCGAAGGTTCAATGTGACACCGTGTCATCAAACCCTCAACGTATGCACCATGCCGGCCATAACTTGGCCAATGCAAAAAGTTAAGGCCCCTCGCGCAAGCGATTCAAGAGAGGTCATGCCGAAATTTTGGTATGATTTCTGCCTTAACTTAAGGATGTTGACTTGAACCGTGACCCGCATGTCACATACGTTGAAAGTTTACATGACCAGCTAGCCTTAAGTTCACTTTTTCCTTTGTCGGTGGAACTCGCTTGCCTTATAGGACCCTCGCTCGGGATTGTCAGTCACGGGAAGATGATTTACAGGTGAAAAACGAGGGGCTTACAAGCGTAGTACCGGGATCCACTGATTCACGCCCTAGGTTAGTTGCGAAAAAGAAGATGCAATCTTTTCCAACCAATTAGGACTCTGAGAAAATGCGTTTTAAGTAAACATTAAGCGGTAACTGCACATTGCACTAGCCCAAAACCCTGAGCCAAATACCCATCCCGAAACCTAAGCCCTGCCTTTCGTTCCATGCATCGAGCAGAAAGTGGTTCAGAATTCCGGGTCAGCGCCTCGCCAGGATTACAGTTACGACAGCATCAGACAATTCTTCGGTTCCCTCGGTTTCTTTAGCCAGACTCTCCGACATGTCAAAATCACCGAGAAATCGTGACGGGAACGGAACCTCGCCACCGGTAACAAATAAGACACTTGAAGAAGCCATCCGGGCCTCTAAGGTTCACAAGAGACAGAAAGAGAATCAACAGAGTTTCGTGGTACGGCTTCTGAATGAGCGGGGTATAGCAGCTATCCCCCAACCAGACGGTACTTTTGTTCTAATCGAGGACGACGATCCTCCCCGGTCAGCTCCTCAGACCTTCAACCAGGTTCCTCCCCCGCCAAATTACGGGATTCCTTCAAACCAAGGAAACAGCCGACCAAGGCTTCATATTGCCACCTCTTAAGGCACCCCCAATATATACGGCCAAGCCAGTACTACTCCCATTACTCAATACAACCAGCGCAGCGCTCGGCCATCTCAAACAGATGTCAATATCCTCCAGTACCCTCCCGGGTTTAACCCGTTGCCTATACACGAACCTCAAAACACCGGGGACAAACCCCGATACAATCTAGAAAAGGCCCCCATATATCCCCATATATCAAGCCTCCCACCTCCAATTACTGCCTCTCATATAGCAACACCCGGCACCGAGCCTCAAAGTCCAGCACTAGACCCAGCTCTGGCATGGATGGTCGAACAAATGAAAGACATGAAAGCCAGTATGGGCAGCTCAAAGCAAGAAATGCTCAGATCCACAAACCTGGGAATGGTCACACCTCTCCCTACCAAGTTCAGAATGCCAGAAATGGATCGGCTCGACGGGTCGGAATGCCCACAAACGCATGTTGACACATACTTTCTCGGCATGAGAGCAAAAGGAGCAACCCTCCAGCAAATGGCCGACCATTTCCAGCACACTCTCAAGAGTTCAGCATTACGGTGGTTCCTAAGGGTCAAGCCCGCAGATCTCCATACCTAGGATCAGATCAGCAACATCTTCCTGGAGCGGTACCGATCCAACCTAGAGTGGGAGACAAGTCGTGAGTACTTAATTACCACTGGGCAGAAAGCAGACAAAAGCGTTGGAGAATTCTACAAAAGTTTGAGTTGGAAACTCTCCGAACTCATGGAGCCACTCTCCAAAAACAAACAAATGCGGATCATCAAGTCCTGCTTAAGGCCATCAATCAGAACACTTATCAGCCATCACTTCTTCCCGGATCTCCGAGCCATGGTCAATGCAGGCTCACAGTTCGAGAAGGATCTCAAAGAAAAGCTGGCTACAATTTCATCTTGCAGATACAGATCAACAGCTACATTCAATCCTGCACTGGCCCCCAGCAAATGGAAAGATACTTCTGTCAACTACATCCATCAGGGAACACGGTCAAGCAATAGAAACCCAGCCCTGCAAAGCAACGACTCTCCCAAGAAGCAACCTTCCATACGCTTCGACAAGCTGGATATGCCTCTGAGTAAAATGCTGGAAGGACTAATAAAAGAAGGCCTTCTCAAGCCCATTGAAAAATACAAACGGAAGAATCCTACAGTCAATGCCGACAAAAGCAAGTACTGCACCTTCCACCAATACCATGGGCACACAACTGACAACTGCCTGGGGATACTGTAAGTACCCAAATCTGGCTCATGCCTTCCGGTTAAATTTCCCGGCAATTTCGGTAAGTTTTCCGGTAATTCCCCAGATCTTCCTAGTGTTCCGGAAACATTCCGGAACTGTTTTTGATTAAATAAGGGCTGAAGGGAATCCTTCCTAATTAAGAAACACGTTTTTCTTAATTAGGAGGGAAGGTTCTAGAATTTGCCACCTTGCATGGTTCTAGAATGCTGAGTCATTGTGGATAATGCCGCACGGCTGCATTAGCTTGCTGCCCTTAGCCGCACGGCTTCATTAGCCTTATCCAGACTGCCTATAAATAGAGCCCTCCTCTACCCATTTTAACAACAACAATTTACAACAACACCACACATAATACGAAGAAATACTCCCAAGAGGCTGTTGAAGATCCAAGAAGGTGAAGAAGAAGGCCAAGAAGCTCCCTCCCTCCTCCTTGAAGATCCAAGACCAACCTCTCCTCCTAGCTCCGCTCGAAGAAGAAGGAAGCCATTGGTAACCTCGCACGCCCTAACCTCGCATCCTAATTGCTTTATAAATTGCTCATTGCATTACTTTTATATTGCTTGGGACTTGGTAGATTAAAGATCATATCTTCATATTCCTCCTTCCCCTTTTGCATGCATTAGACATCATTTGTCATAAAAATGTAGTCTTTTCCCATAAAGGTGCATCCTTTGCACCTAAAACCCCCATTTTCAAATAAAAATGTCATTTTTATGCATCCTTTGCATATAAAATCAAATCTTTTCAATCAAAATGCATCATTTGCATCCAAAATCACTTTTCCAAGCATCATTTGCTTTAAAGACCATGTCTTTACCATAAACTAGCATCATATGCTTTTCAAAATGCAATCTTTATGCATCATTTGCATAATGAATGCCAATTTCTTCAAAAATGCATCATTTGCATAAAAATCAAATCTTTATGCATCATTTGCAATAAAGATCATTTCTTTAAACTAAGTGCATCATTTGCAACCCAAAAATGTCATCTTTTCATTAAAGTGTCATTTTTACATACATTTCCCCCATTCTCCCATTAGCAACCTAGGAACGGACCGGTGTAAAAGATCCTATCTTTACATCGTTCCTTCCATTAAAGGTTCCATATTTCTTTAGAAAGGGACAACCTTGAACCCTATATCTCCAATTATCGCTTAAGAAAGAGTATGAAGCATCTATACGAGCTCGATCGTCTTAAAGCGTAGGATTGATGGGCTAAGGACCTTCCTTTTCTAAAGAATCTCATCTTTGACCAAAAAGAGAGTCATTCTCTCGATCATGCAAGTCCCGAGGGTCCCGAGGTTAAAAATGCGATGATCACAAGTCACAAGATGAGGACGGGATCATAATCCCGAATACATAAATTCCAAGAAATCCCGAGCGACAACCAACAAATGGTTTGTACGTTCGGAAGACGACTTGGGACATTCCCTCCTTATTTTCAAACACATGCACACAAGAAAGCACGCAAGCAAGCACGATTAATGAAATCACGGGAGACTTGCTCCGGCAAGGCACCTTGGGTGAACGCCAAACGTTCTTCCCAAGGGGTAACTTAACCTCCGAACCCATAAAACCTTTTTTTCAAAGTTTTGAGGTAATCAAAATGGCGTGGCGACTCCGTTTTTCAAATTAAACCGGATGTCTTCAAACTCGCGTGAATCCAACAAAAACAAAATTTGGGCACACATTCACAGTTTGGCGACTCCGCTGGGGAAATCCCAAAGGAGAAAAGCTTTATTTTCAAAAAAAAAAAATTGATACTCGGTATATAGGTGGAAACCACTTACCCTTCCTGTACACTCCCTGACGTGGGAGTTGGGATAACCGGTGGTTTAACAATCCACGTACCAGTATCCCTTTTCGAAAAAATTTTTTTTGAAAAAAATAAAAGAAAGCTTTTCCCTTTGAGCGGGTTAGACTCCCATCGCCGATTTCATTAATCATGCTTGCTTTCTTTACCATGCATTGCATCATTTGCATCTTGGAATTTGTGCATACTTTGAACGGGAAACAACCCGAAAAATAGCAAAAGGAGTGGAACCTGGAAAATTGATCCATGCGGTAAATACGGCTCAATCCTCATTGGATTCGACCAGGGCGACCTCGGTGGCAATTCCACCGGGAAAAATCATGGTTAATCTGGCAGTCCTAGCGGCTTGGGGCTACTCGGCTCCATGAGGCCAGGGCTCCTAGAAAATTTACGTGCTTATGTGTTGCATTCTCCCGTCCCGAAAATCATTCCTTTAAAACACATTTACGAAAATCTCTGTTTTAACTCAAAAGGAACATTTTTAGGAGACCGCACACTATGCGCACTCGATATATCCTGTACACTTTTGCACGCACGTCCTTCAAACCCGAGGGTGGTTCAGTGCCGATCACGGACAGCCTTACGATGCTCCGGGCGCGCACGGAATCATCCCAACCTCCCCATGGCGGCCCGGTGTCGACCAATGCACATTCCGTGTCACACGTTTTAAAAAACCGTGACTTTTGGTTGGTTTTTGGTCTAGTCCGTGTCATATAGCCCAGTTGCATACCCTCGTAAAGGTCAAGCCTTAGTTCATAACGGAAGAAGAACTCTGCCAAAATTCCAACAAGGAAAAATTGGCGAGATCTCAACTCCGACATTGACTATTGACCTTGACCTGCACGGAATGCGCAAGAGTCAAGACCGAGTCTTTGCCAACAAATCAAAAGATCTTTCGCTCAAGCGAAGCTCTGCTAAAATTCCGACAAGGAAAACTTGGCAAGATCTTGACCCGGCATTGACTTCGATTCTAACTCACGCCCGGCGTATGCAACGAAGTTCAATGTGACACTGTGTCATCCGGCTTTTTCCGCCCGACCCATGCCTATTATCGTCTCGGACATTCCCGAAAGTCAAAACGTCATTCGCTCAAGCGAAATTCTGCCAAAATCCTATCAAGGCAGAAAGACGAGACTTTCCGGTATTGCCTTGACTATAATCCGCATCGCTCGTGCGTTGAAAGTTCCTATGACCCGCTAGACCTGTTAGGAGCGTTCTTTACTCTCGGTCGGTGGGATCCGCGTGCCCTATAGGACCCTCGCCGGGGCATCCACCTGGGAAGTCGAAATACGGGTGGAATACGAGGGGCTTATAGACGTAGTGACGGAACCCACCTGATCCGGGATCTAGAGTAGTTACGAAAAAGAAGGGCAAATCCCCTTTTCCAACCAAATAGATATTAATAAAAGACAACTGTTTTAAGTAAGCTGGAAGATTCTAATTTGCATATTGCACGAGCCTTCGGCCTAAACACCTACCCCGAGTCTAAACCTTTCCTATCCCTTTCCCGCGGCGAGAAAGAAGTGGGTGAGAACACCGGGTCGGCAACTTGTTAGCGCGAGAATTCTCGAGACAGGTTCGCGAGAATCCTCGGTTTTGCCGGCCTTTCGGTGTCAAAATGGCCAACATGGTAGTCAACAATGGAGAAGCCATCCCGGTTCAGCCCAAGCCTCACATATGGTATGATGTATGCGATCGTGAGGATGCTGGAGTATGAGTACCAAGAATGGATCAATGAAGACGCTCCTTCGAGAAGAAGAAGAAGAAGAGAAAGTCCACACAACGAAGCTAAAAGAAAGGTATGAAGCGGAGACAAGAGCGTCGGAACTCTAGGGAGCCTTACGGCAAGTTCGATTACTATGTCGGCTATGCCAAACAGCCCGCCAAGGAACCCGTCATTCAAAGCACGATCCGGCTGATACCCCCATGTACGGTGATCCTCTTGAAGCGAGAAAAGTGCTGAATTTGTGGCCATCGTAAAGTTCAATGAGAAGCTAGAAAATCTAGAAGCGAGAATACGAAAGCCTATCGAATACGTAGCCGGTCAAGGAAGAATTAAGATCCCCTACGAAGAAGACTTCATCGGCATTATCCGGGCCAACCCTCCGGTTGGCTATGCGACAAGGTCGTGGTGTCCAAGATCGGTAAAGAGAAAATGAATTATCGGCGGTGCATTGATAAGATGAACCGAGACTCTTCGATCAATGAGCCCGGTTGTCACGGACGAGCTCGGCGAGAGATTGCATCAAGCTACTCTAGCTCCCCTCACTATCTTTCCACGATGCAGGCTGTCAATGATTTCCGGCAAGTTTTGATCAATTTGAAGTCTCCAACTTTACGAAGAACGGCGACAAGGCTGCTACTCCCCGGGCAACGGGGAAGAAGGAGTGAGATCCCGATCCAACCTTTGTCAAGCCACCCTCGAGTCAATAAGTAGTGTAGGGTCCCGAGTCGGTAGCGTGCATTCGGTTGAGTCGGGAATCTTTGAATTCCGGTCCTGCGAGTCATCCGAAGGCCTCACGCTGAGGACTATCAAAATGTAATCAATGTCATCTTTCCCCTTATTTTGAATGAAATGACGGATCTTTACGAGTATCCTCTTATTGCCAACTTAACAAATGATAAATTAACTCAAAACTTAACAACAGTTAATAATGAATCATTTGAACAAGATGCAAACACACTAAATGAACAATACATTAAAGAAATCTTTAAGCGGGTTTCGGAAAAGAGGAAAACCGGGCCCAAGCCGAGGAGGTTTTGACAATTGTGAACTTGGGTGCTGTCGAGGAACCTAAAGAGACACGGATCGGAAACTTCTTCCGGGGGGTTGAACGGGACGGAGCGTCGATCGATCTGCTCGGGGAATACGTCGACGTGTTTGCATGGTCATATAGGGATATGCTTAGGGGCTAGACGGTTCGATAGTAGAGCACGAGAATCCCTCTAGCACCGGATGCTAAACCAAGAAAGCGTAACCGAGAAAGATCAAGCGAGAATGGTCTCTACGAGTCAAAGAAGAAATTGAGAAGCTACTGCGGGTAGGATTCATCGAGTCATTGAATATCCGACATGGTTGTCCAATATTGTGACCGTCACCAAGGCCCGATGGGAAGGTGCGGCTTGTGTGGATTTACGAGATACGAACAAGGCCGGCCCAAGGACGATTACCCTTTGCCAAACATAGACATCTGGTGGACTCCACTTGCCAACTACGAAGTCAAATCCTTCGTTGATGGCTTTGCGAGGATACAACCGAGATCAAGATGGCCGAGGAAGACCAAGAAAAACGGCCTTCACCACGCCGTGGGGAACTTGCTTGTTATACGGTGATGCCATTTGGGCTTAAGAACGTCGGGGCTACTTACTAAAGGGCGGCGACCGCGCTTTTTCATGACATGATCCACAAGGAGATTGAGGTCTACGTAGACGACATGATAATCCACTCCAAAGGCGAGGACGGGCGGCACTTTGTTGACTGCGGAAGTTCTTTGAGAGGCGAGACAACATTCCATGAGACTAAACCTGCTAAATGCACCTTCGGAGTGACAAGGGAAAAGTGCTTGGGTATATGGTCACGGAGCGAGGTATCGAAGGCGACCCCCAAAAGATCAAAGCCATTATGGATATGAGGCCACCTCGGACCCGGACGAAGTCAAGAGCTTTATGGGAAAAGCTGCGGTATATATCGGCCGTTTCGTCAATCGGTTGACCACTATGTGCGAGCCCATCTTCAAGCTCATGAAGAAGAACGTAGACACGAGAATGGACCGAAGAATGCCGGGATGCTTTTGACCAGATCAAGGCATACTTGGTACACCCTCGTGCTATGCCCCCACATAGACGAAACCTCTTACGCTCTATCTCACTGTCCTTGATACGGCGGTTGGGACTATGCTTGCTCGGGAAAAGAAAGACTCTCGGGTAGAAAATGCCATTTACTTTGTCGGTAGGAAGGCTGCGGGGAAGTGAGATCAATTACTCGGCATGTGAAAAGACACATGCGGGGTAGTGCAGGTAGTCGGCAAGTTGAAGCATTATATGCAAGCCCACCGTGTGAATTTGGTCTCAAAAATGGACCCCATCAAGTACATCTTTGATAAGCCTTCCCTCTCGATGCGTCTAGCAAAGTGGTCCTTCTTCTTAGCGAGTACGACATCAACTATGTGACCGAGAAAGGCTATCAAGGGTCAAGCATTGTCGAGACCACCTGGCAAACTTTCCCGATAATGAAGACAGAGGCTGAACCCCAATTCCGGATGAAGGGATCTTTGCGGTCGAACACGAAAACCGATGGCGGTTATTCTTTGACGGAGCCGCTAACAAAAGAGGAAACGGTATCGGGATGCTGCTGGTCGATCCGAAGGATGAGCATACACCCATAGCCCTCAAGTTGAACTTCCTGCCACGAACAATGTTGCCGAGTATGAAGCTGCATTGCTTTGGTTTAGAAGAGCTGCCTTAGAAAGGAATGTCAAGGAGCTAGAAGTTTACGGAGACTCGGCCACGATCATCAATCGGGTTTCCAACAAGTGGAAGGCTGTGGACCCTAACTGCGGCGGTATCATGCCCATATGGAGGAGTTATTGGGACGGTTCGGAGAAGTGACCTTCCACTACTTGCCAAGGGAAAAGAACAGATTCGCCGATGCATTAGCTACTCTAGCCTCATTGGTAGAGATCCCCGAGGGAAAAGCCATAAAACCCTTCCGAGTGGGTAGAAGAGAAGCCCCGACCTTACATTGCGAAGTAGACACAGGACCCGAGCCTATAAAGGAACCACTGGTACAATCAAATTTACCGGTTTCTCAAAGATGGAGAGTCGGCTTTCGAGAGACAAAGAAGGTAGACCAGAAAGAAGGAGTCGAGCCAAGAGCTTGCAAGCTCACGAAAAGGTTGGCTTCCCATTATGTCATTCTAGGAGGCAACTCGTACAAGAAGCGATACCAAGGACCACTCCTCTTGTGCGTCACTCAAGAAAAAGCCAAAGAGTTGATGGTAAGTCCATGATGGTCCACTGCGGTCCTCATATGAATGCCGAGCCACGATGCAAGTGATCCTCGGAATGGGTTACTCTGGATTTCCATGGAAACGGCGTGTCCGGCACGTCCAGAGCATGCGACAAGTGCCGGCGTTTTGCCAACCTCAACCATCTCCCGCCTCATGACTTGTGCGCATGACGACTCCTTGGCCGTTTTCAACTTAGGGTATTGACGTGATAGGGAAAATAGCCCGGCGGGAAGCAATGGGCATGAATTTGTCTTTGGTAGCCATCGACTACTTCACCAAGTGGGTAGAGGCCAAGTCTTACAAGGTCCTCACTTCCGAGAAAAGTGGCCCAATTCATCGAGAAAACATAATGTGCGAGATATGGGGTGCCGAACGAGATCATTTAGATAATGGGTCGCACTTTGAAGGGGGCTGCGATAGGTTCTTTGTCGAGAATTCGAATCACTCACCACAAGTCGTCTCCGTACGGACCTCGGACTAATGGAGCCGTGGAAGGCTGCTAATAAGACGCTCGAACGGATCATCAGGAAGATGGCCACCCTTGGTCGTGATTGGCCCGAAAAGCGCACTTGGCACTCTGGGGCTTCTGAGCGTCTGTCGAACGGCTACGGGAGAAACTCCTTTTGCCCTAACCTACGGGATGGAAGCGGTGTTACCGGTGGAGTTGGAAATCCCATCATTAAGGGTCCTCTGGAAAACGGTGTCAATGAAGTGGAATGGTTGCGCGGCGGCATGATGAGTTAGCCACCTTGACGAGAGAAGGCTAAAAGCCATGGAACACACCCGAGCCTACCGAGGCGAATGGCGGAGCGTTTGATAAAAGGTCAAGGCCGAGACATCAAAGAGGGTGACTTAGTATTGAAAGTAAAGCCCCTACCGAGAGACAACCCCACAGGAAAATGGGAACCCGTTTGGATCGTCCCTTATGTGGTGCGAGAAGATACTATCGGGAGGAGCCATGAAGCTTGCGGACACAGACGGCAATCCCTTTGTCCACCCGGTCAACGGTGATAAGCTCAAAAGATACTATGTATAAAAGAAAAAAATAATAATAAAAAAAAAAGAGTGCAATAAGAGTAATACCCGGCTAAGTGAAAACCCCAAAAAGGGCGGTCTAGGCAAAGACGGGGTTGCACATAAAAAAAAAGAAAAAAATCTTAGTGCAAAAAGAGTAATGCCCGGCTAGGCCGAAAACCCCAAAAGGGCGGTCTAGGCAAAAAACAGGTTGCACATGAAAAAATTAGTTCACCGAGAATGAACTACGAAGACTGAGCCCCTTAGTCTTTCTTGTAAAAGGGGAACGTAGGCGGCCATATATGGTTCGGTCTAAACAATAAAAAGGACGATTAAGTTTCCATGAAATGTGTCCTAAACAATAAAAAACAAAAAAGACATTTGAATTTCCATGAAATGTGTCTTGACTAATTTTAAGATAATATTTCTTGTTCATTACAAGTTAAAAACTTCTTGATGAGTTCAAGCACGGTCTACCTCTTAACTTTCTTGCTAACTTGCTACAAAGATCTAAAATACAATAAAATGCCTAAATAAACTAATGTGTTTGCAAAATGGCAATAAGGGAATCCTAAGAAAAGATACGTCGGTCGTCATTATTTGAGTCTTCTTTGGTCTTCTTCCCTTTTCCTCGGCCCCGTCGAGTCTTCTTCCTCTTTTGTCTATGATGTCGGTATCCCTCATCCCGACCTCCGGTATCCTCAGCTGGAGCCTCTACCAAACCCGTGTCAATAAGTGCTCTCTCTGTCCAGAGCACGAGTCCGCACTTCCTCCCTGCGAGCCTCGGTCGAAGGAGCGACCTCGGACAACCTACGGTATCAAGCCTCCATATCCACGACCAAGTCACTGTTGGTTATGGCGACTCGCCTTAGCCTCGGTCTCCCTCAAAGCCACTGCTTGAGTCGCGATCGGCTCCCAATAAAGCTCGACGTCTCTCCTCGAGATGACACAGTCGCTCCCGTCTCCCTCTCGTACCAATCCAAGTAGACGGTGGTCAAGATGGTGCTCTTCCTGCTCTGAAGATAGCCACGGGTGGGAAAGCGGCATATGTCCAAGCCCTCGAGAAGAAAGAGAAGGCTGTTGGATCCCTCATGTCCAATGACACCACCTCCGTGGTCCGGATGACCTCCCGATCACTCGATGGCTCTGTAAAGCCCCAAGCTGCCGGGGTACTAAGCGGGGGTATGTAGAAGGATGACCGGCGAGAATCACGGAACCCTCGCGGCATAGGACTCTGAAATATCCTCTGATGCCGCAACCTCCAATGAGGTATCCACCAACGGATGTCCGAAGTGGATAGCCTAGCCATCGTCGGCTCCCGGCTACCACAGTCCTGTTGCCTCGGTGCACCTCTCCGAGAAATCACCCCGAGGGCGAGTCGGCAAAGCCCACGGCAAAGCCAGAGCCTCTCCTGCGGCCATAAGGTCGGCACGGCGGGACTCCCGGATCTCATGAAATGGTCTCCCCGAGCCATCCTGTCAATCCCGTGAAGTGTCTCTCCCAAAACCAGCGGGACAATATCCTTCCCAGCCTTGCAGTCTCTAACCATGTCCAAGAGACCACTATGAAAGATCCCAGCGGACTCGGCGGTGAACAGAGCGAGAGAATACGCAAAGAATGAAAGCATCCATAGCCACCGTGGTCGCAGCCATATCACGGAGACCCAAACCTGCCGGGATATCGAAAGGTCAATTCTATCAGGGGCTATCATCATCCTCTCAGCCTCTCCCAAAGGAATCTGCAGAAAAGATGCAAGCTTTACCGTCACCGGCACGTCTCCGATCAGCGGAATAGATATAGCCTCAATCTCGGGACCCCCAATCAAGGCTCGGAGGTCTTCATGCGTCGGGACGATCTCGTTGTAAGAAAAGCGATAAACATGTCTCGGACGTCCCGAGAACTTTCTTTGCGGCTCTCAAAAGGTCCCAATCGGGCGGGAGATCCCTCAAATGCCATAAAGACTTGATCTTGAAGGAAGAATCAAGCAGTCCCCTATGAGATTGGAAGTTGTGTCTCACCCAAGATTGAAGATCGGACAGAAAAACGGTCTCGCTTCCCCCTTTGCAATCGACGGGCTTCTCCATCGCAAAATGATCAAAGATGGTGCTTTTAGGTCCAAAATGTGCTCAGGAACAATTGGGACAAGTCTAAGTTGAAAATGAAATGAAATGGCCAAGCCTTGCTTTTATTCGAGAAAATAACCGGTTCGAGACGGGCGCGTGAGGCATGCGGCTTCATTTGCCCCGAGACCTATCCGCGCGGCTACATTAGCCCTCTGCAGAAAAAAATTCTGCGGCAACCAAAGTTGCTGCCCAAGGGAGTTTTCACCCCACTTTTTCAACCAAAACACGTACAAAAACATGTCCGAGAAGCCATTCAAGCATTTATACACCATTATAAATCATTTTGGCCCGGTTTCGGCCCCGATTCCAAGCAAAAAATCGCCCCAAGGCTCAGATAATATGCAAATTGAAAAAGCATGAATTAGAAAAGCAAATAAAACATTAATACAATGTCTTCGCCCCATCGGCGACAGAATAAAGCAAAAAATAAACAAAGTGTGCATAAAAATTGTTCATTGTTTGTTTTTGTTCCAAATCTACTCTAGAGACCTCCTAGGCCTCCGATTCTTCTTCCTCCTCATTTTGCTCGGCTCGTAGACGCTAGCCTCCCTCATCGAGGTCCTCACGGTCACTCACATCGAGATAGATGGACATTATCGTGCCCATACTCGGCCAGTTTGCTCCAAAATGTCGGCGTTGGGTCCCCGCCCCCGAGGCATGGCCCGGAAGAGTACTCCGAGGCCGATGAGGTAGACGCAGTGCCCCCGACATGCCGTCTCTTGCGCCCGAGCTCTGTGCATCCTGCTTTGCCTTTGAAGCGCAGCCGGCTTCCTCGAAGGGACCGGCACATGTCCTTCCGGCCCTATTACACTTTGACCAATCTATCGTAAGTGCGAGAGTTTGGAACACGAGAAAAAGAAGAGAAAAATCTCGAGAAAATCTCAAAAAATTGCAAAAAGCGATAAAATGCGAAAGGCTGAAGAGGGAAGGACCCTAAAAGTATACTTACGGTCTTTGTCGGGCGGCAAGGTGTCTTGGGGCTCCCTAGCATCGGGGACGGTATCCTCATCCTCCTCGGTACTCCATGGACCACGTAGGACGGATGCGCGAGGAGGGATCGGCGGGTCGGTAGGCTCGTCCTCCCCGTATCCACGAGTGACCGCCGGCTTCACTAGCTTCTGTGGCATCCTCAGCGGCGCTCCACAAACACAGCGTAGGGGGTGTCCATGTCGAAATACTCCTCTGCAGCCACGCCTGCTTGGTACCTAGCTATCTCATCCTCTGGCCAATCCTTGGGCTGTAGCATCCGTGCTGGAGGATCTTGAGGAGTAATGGCATCCAATGGAGGGACATGGCCATGCTGCCTCGAGAAACGGTCCCCCAAGTAAATGACATCACATGTCAGCCCAGTGAGCCACCTCCTCTGCCTAGTCGCCTCAATGGCATCTCTCAGTAAAATCTCTGGATACCTGCCCCAAGGGTAGAAGTCCACTCCGTCGTGCCCGTCCTTATTGATGATCAACCTCACCATTTTGTAGTCGAAAGTGATCCGGGTCTTCCCCGTGAATTTATCCCTCGCATCTCCCCTCCAGCGAACCATAGCAGGGAAAATGGTGACATCACTCTGCTGGTTCCAAGGGAAGAACCCGATCACCTCGCAAAACCAGGCCTGCATATTCAAAGCATCAAAAAGGTCATTCTCTCTCTCATAAAAGTCTCAAGACAGAAAAGAGAAAAGAGAAAAGAAAAGGAGACTACCTCAAGGGCAAATGAAAAGCAGTCCATGGAAGCAGCTTTATTCCGACTGTACATGTCCAACGAGAAGTACAGCTCCGCCAATCCGGCCTCTCCCCAAGAGACCGTCCCTATCCCTTCTACATCAACCAAAGAGTCGAGGAGGCAAGTCATAGCTAGCGTCCCAGAATTAGCGAAGATAGTGACTGATAGCATCAACCATACAAAGGCTCTAGCCAGCTGCTGGGCAATCACATCATTAGCAGCAAAGTTTTGCATGCAAGTCTGAACTTCCACCTCGACGTTCCGCGTCTCCATACCCAGCCCCTTGGGAATCAACTCAAACCCAACCAAATTCTGAAATTCCTCAGCTGTAATGTGGTCTCTCCAAGTCACGGGCCTCCCAGTGAGCGTAGGCCGGTGGCTTGGCCAGTGAAATCGGCGGGAGTCCCGTCAGCTCTCCCGGCTTAGATGGAAGCTATGGGTGCTATCCCACCAGAACTCAGAAAGGGCCTGGATCAAGCCCTTGATCTTAGAGGTGATATGAACACCCCTGCCGATAGCCTCGATGAATGAATCCAGGCCGGTAGCCCTCACCAAATTCTTGGGGTTCACCCCATTCTTCTCGAAATCCGGCATCCTCTGCCAAAGCTTGACTGCAATCTTAGATGGTCCTCTAGACTTGTTCTCCTGTAGACAAGCAAAGCACAAAAGAAATGTGTCAATCATTCATCATTTTCAAAAGCATGCATATATTCACAAAAGCGCACATGTTTTCAAAATAAAAGCATTCACAAAAGTTTTTCTAGCATTATTTGCATCAAAAAGCGTCTTTCATCACTTGAAACACGTCATGTCAAGTCCCATTGCTTTCCTAAAGCACAAAATCACAATTCTTTGCACATAAGCATTATTCTTTCAAAAATGGCATGCATGAATCCTTTTCATCTTCCAAAATCATGTTTTCTCAAAATTTTGACCTAGTTCTAGCACATGCAAGAACTCCGTCTCACTTTAGACAATTTTTTTTTCATTCTTACTTTATTTGCGAGAAAAAAGTGGGTCATTCCCATTATTTTTGTCGAACAAATTGCACATTGCATATTCTTAGCCTCATAGGTTATTCATCAATGTCTCAAAGTCATTCAAAAATCCTAGAAAATTCCTAAAATTCGGGTCAAGCCCTAAATCATTCAAAATTCAATCAAAATCGACGGAATTGAGCAAATTAAGAATGCTTACCCCAACCGATCGCGGGTTCGTTGATTTATGCTCTCTTCTCCCCGGGTAAAGCTCCGACGGAGGCGTAAGAAAGTCATACTTTCTTTCCGTTCGCACGAGCTCCTTTCTCCTCCTCCGAGCGGCCGCCGAGATGTTTCTTCTTGCTTGCCTCGGTATGGGATTGCCTTCCGGATCCATCTCAAATCAAAGGGAAGCAAGGGGATTGAAAGAATTTCGAAATTCTCTTCCTCTCTTCTCTCTCTCTGCGTTCTTGGGCGGCAATGCAATGCCAATGGCCCGTTCAAATCTGATTTTAAATAATCTGGAAAAAACAGGCTTCTAGCCGTACGACTCCTTTTTCTCCATCTCATGCCGAGCGGCCTCATTCGCTCTGAGCAGAAAATTACAATCCTGCCCCTGGACCTTCCACTTGGGCATGCAATTTCCGTTATCTTTTAACCAAGATAACATCTTTTTCAGAAGATATCCCTTATCTCTTAAGCAATTAAGCTTTCTTCCCAGTCGCCTCCGTTAATTCCGTTATAACGGGATAATGCTAGGTGACAACCTCCGAATTGTCAAAACTCTAAACTTAAGCTACCTCTATCCCGAATAGTGACGTATGCTAAGTTCTCTCAACTTAAGCTACCTCTATCCCGAATAGTGACGTACACTCAAGTTTCTCACAACTTAAGCTACCTCTATCCCGAATAGTGACGTACGCTCAAGTTTCTCTCAACTTAAGCTACCTCTATCCCGAATAGTGACGTACGCTCAAGTTTCTCTCAACTTAAGCTACCTCTATCCCGAATAGTGACGTACGCTCAAGTTTATCTCAACTTAAGCTTACCTCTATCCCGAATAGTGACGTATGCTATGTTCTCTTAACTTAAGCTACCTCTATCCCGAATAGTGACGTACGCTCAAGTTTATCTCAACTTAAGCTACCTCTATCCCGAATAGTGACGTACGCTCAAGTTTCTCTCAACTTTAGCTACCTCTATCTTCTCGATAGTGACGTAAGCTCCAGTTTTCTCAGGTGACAACCTCCATTAATTGTCAATCAGGTGACAACCTCCATAATTGTCAATCAGGTGACATCCTCCATTAATTGTCAAACCCTCGAGGATCCTAGACATCGTTCCTACCTATCTAGTGATGCTCGAACTATGATCAAGGCTTGATTCCTCCGGGATACGTAGGTAGCCTTTTATAAAAGGTCCAGCCATCCGACCACTTTGGTCACCTTTTTTTTTCTCCGTCACTCCTCAGTGATGAAGTAGTCTCTCATAAGAGACTTTGTTATCTGACCACCTTGGTCACTCCTAGCATATCCCCAGTAGGATCAATTGCTTGACCTCATAGGTCATTTTCCCTTCTATTTCCCCAGCAAGAGACCAGTTTCTCTTCTCCATTCCCCAGCAGATCTATTTCGAACTACGGCCTGGCTTGATTCCTCCGGGATACGTAGGTAGCCTTTCATAAGAGGTTCAGCCACTCAACCACCTTGGTCTCCCAATCCGTCTCGGCATTCGCCAGATCGGATCCTTTTCTATCGACAACCCCACTCGCCTTGCAAGTGACGTTGCCGAGGCGCTTCTGTATGTACCCAAATCTGGCTCATGCCTTTCGGTTAAATTTCCCGGCAATTTCGGTAAGTTTTCCGGTAATTCCCCAGACCTTCCTAGTGTTTCGGAAACATTCCAGAACTGTTTTTAATTAAATAAGGGCTGAAGGGAATCCTTCCTAATTAAGAAACACGTTTTTCTTAATTAGGAGGGAAGGTTCTAGAATTTGCCACCTTGCATGGTTCTAGAATGCTGAGTCATTGTGGATAATGCCGCACGGCTGCATTAGCTTGCTGCCCTTAGCCGCACGGCTTCATTAGCCTTATCCAGACTGCCTATAAATAGAGCCCTCCTCTACCCATTTTAACAACAACAATTTCCAACAACACCACACATAATACGAAGAAATACTCCCAAGAGGCTGTTGAAGATCCAAGAAGGTGAAGAAGAAGGCCAAGAAGCTCCCTCCCTCCTCCTTGAAGATCCAAGACCAACCTCTCCTCCTAGCTACGCTCGAAGAAGAAGGAAGCCATTGGTAACCTCGCACGCCCTAACCTCGCATCCTAATTGCTTTATAAATTGCTCATTGCATTACTTTTATATTGCTTGGGACTTGGTAGATTAAAGATCATATCTTCATATTCCCCCTTCCCCTTTTGCATGCATTAGACATCATTTGTCATAAAAATGTAGTCTTTTCCCATAAAGGTGCATCCTTTGCACCTAAAACCCCCATTTTCAAATAAAAATGTCATTTTTATGCATCCTTTGCATATAAAATCAAATCTTTTCAATCAAAATGCATCATTTGCATCCAAAATCACTTTTCCAAGCATCATTTGCTTTAAAGACCATGTCTTTACCATAAACTAGCATCATATGCTTTTCAAAATGCAATCTTTATGCATCATTTGCATAATGAATGCCAATTTCTTCAAAAATGCATCATTTGCATAAAAATCAAATCTTTATGCATCATTTGCAATAAAGATCATTTCTTTAAACTAAGTGCATCATTTGCAACCCAAAAATGTCATCTTTTCATTAAAGTGTCATTTTTACATACATTTCCCCCATTCCCCCATTAGCAACCTAGGAACGGACCGGTGTAAAAGATCCTATCTTTACATCGTTCCTTCCATTAAAGGTTCCATATTTATTTAGAAAGGGACAACCTTGAACCCTATATCTCCAATTATAGCTTAAGAAAGAGTATGAAGCATCTATACGAGCTCGATCGTCTTAAAGCGTAGGATTGATGGGCTAAGGACCTTCCTTTTCTAAAGAATCTCATCTTTGACCAAAAAGAGAGTCATTCTCTCGATCATGTAAGTCTCGAGGGTCCCGAGGTTAAAAATGCGATGATCACAAGTCACAAGATGAGGACGGGATCATAATCCCGAATACATAAATTCCAAGAAATCCCGAGCGACAACCAACAAATGGTTTGTACGTCCGGAAGACGACTTGGGACATTCCCTCCTTATTTTCAAACACATGCACACAAGAAAGCACGCAAGCAAGCACGATTAATGAAATCACGGGAGACTTGCTCTGGCAAGGCACATTGGGTGAACGCCAAGCGTTCTTCCCAAGGGGTAACTTAACCTCCGAACCCATAAAACCTTTTTTTCAAAGTTTTGAGGTAATCAAAATGGCGTGGCGACTCCGTTTTTCAAATTAAACCGGATGTCTTCAAACTCGCGTGAATCCAACAAAAACAAAATTTGGGCACACATTCACAGATACGGTATGAGATCCATAATCTGAAAGAAGAAGGAAAGTTGGAGCGTCCCCGTGGACTTAATACAGTCGAAAACCCTTTTTCGAACAACAACAGTGTAAACTCCATCGAGTGGGTGCCAAAGAAGATAGCCGCAGAGCCAGTTACTCCGCCTCTTCCAGCAAAGTCCTCATCAGACATCCACATCTGGTACAATGTATGTGATTGCACCGAATGCCTTGAATACGAGTTCCAGGACATGATCAGGGGCGATTCTCCCAGAAAGCAGAAGAAATAGTCTTCTCAACAGAAATTGAAAGAAAGATAAAAAGCCGGAGACACCAGCGTGGGTACACTCGGAGAGCCATCCGGGAAGTTCGATTACTATGTACTTTACTCCAGCAAGTCCTCCCTTCCTTCAAGCAGTACAGCTTCAGAACAGATAGGGGTGGGAAAGCCGAAATATTCTACTGACACCAAAGCTCAGTCCTCAGGACACCGGAATATCTCAAATCTTGGCAACCTTACTGCCAGCCAGAAGCCTAATCCCCCGCAGGATTAGCCAAGGTTCAACTTGCCCAACTTCAGAGCATGGGCCGGCAAAGGAAAGTCAAAGTTAACTTGGCACTCGCACTCAATCAACGTGCTAACCAAGTGCGGCCACCGCCACAAGCAGCCTCGACACAATCCCGAGGCACCACCAAAAACTTTGCCTCTCAAGAGGAAGATAGGAAATCGATGGCTCAATGATTCTCCCTCTCCAGAAAGAGATTAGATCTACGATTCCAGACTGTATGGCAGCATGCTCACCTTCTGTGATGAAGACCTACCGAAAGGGACCTTGGGACACAATGAAGCTCTGCACATCACTGTTCGGCTCAACACTATCTTCCTCCCTAGAGTCTTGGAAGACAATGGATCAGCAGTCAACATCCTTCCCCTCAGCATGATGCGAGCCTTACGCATCGATGAAGGCCATATGATCCCATCTGCCCGAACTATCAAAGCCTACGATAACACGTCTCATCCCATTCTGGAAACGGTGACTTTAGAGCTCTGGATCGAAACCCAAATGGTGCCAGTAAAATTTCACGTGATGGACATTCCGTCCGAATTTACAGCTCTGATGGGACGCCCATGGCTATACCACATGAAGGCCATAGCCTCCACTCTCCATCAGTGTGTCAAGTTCATAAACCGACAACTTCGTCAACATCATCTTCTCCAGATATCCCGACGATACCTAGGATCCAGTCCTTATTGTCAGATTCTGCAATGTAAAAGTTACCCTCGACGGTTGCTTGATCATGGTAAACGAGGTCCTTGCCAAAAGAGCTCAATACTCATCATCATTTCCAGTTATCAGCCCCAGTGGCAACCGGCCCGTGCTGTCAGTCAAACTCACAGCCAAGAGTGCTGCCAAGGCCGAAGGCATTGACAAAGGGGACATAGCTCCTCCCCTTGTTACAAGCCAGATCAGCCTCGGGAACGTCTCCAGCAGCCACCCTGAAAACATCTACGAAAGTCCTCCCAGCGAGACAGATCAAACTTCTGAAGAAAGGAACGATCACCTCAACATCAACATGCTCAAGTTCAACCCTGTTCCCAGCCATCACGGCCACGGATTCAGACATCCCGCCAGCAAGCTGCTAGCTCTGATAGACTTGGCTCTCGAACGAGATCACGAGACCATCAACATCGCAGAATTCAACACCCCCGTTGGTTTGATCAAACAGATATGGGCAAACTTCTTGGTGACCGAAATCAAAGAAGGCCGCATGGAATGTCCAAGCACGACTTCCCTCATCAATATAATCCAAGTGTTTCTGCTATTCGGAGATTTGGATGTGATGACAGTTCTAGACACCAGTCAGACAGTGCGCACCTATGGAGACTGCTTAGCTCTCGCAAGAAAAGCCCTCTTGGAGCTAGCTGCACAAGAAAATCACCTCTGGGACGAAAACAAAGCTCAGAAGACTCACAGGGACCAAGCCCTTAAAGCGTCACAAGCAGCTTCAGACAGAAAGCTAGAGGCCACTCTAGACCAATTCGACCTCAAAGGTTTTGCCCACGGCAACTTCCTGGACTACCATCGCTTCTCAATAAACCCCCTCTGTCAAGGAAGGGCGGTCAACGGTCTGAACGACCTAGGAGATGGAATGTATGCAGCCATCATTGGTTCGGTCTCAAAAATAAATAAAATTTCAAATACAACACCAATCGCTTGTGTTTCGAAAAACTCTTAAATTTAACCTACAGATTCATTACGATTAAAACAATCTTTAATGAGTTCAAGCATGGTCTACTCTTGACTCGCTACACTCTAGCAAAACAACAATAAAACATTAATCAATTTAATGTGTCTACAATGACAGTGGGTGGATATTCCGAACAACAAGGTCAACCTAGTCACTCGTACTCGGTTCTTCATCTTTCCTCTCCTTCCCTTTTCCCACGGCGGGTATTCTTTGCCTTTACAGGGAATATCCCCGTAGTCCTTCTACCTGGCTCTGGGACCCTTCCTGACGCCTTTGTCAAACCTGTTGCCGCCAGCGCAGCCCTTTCCATAGCTCTATCACGAGCTATCTCTCTTCGAGTCATCATATCCGTGCTCTGATCGGTCATCCGACTAGCATTGGCCTCATAGTTAGCCATATCATCCTCGGTACAATCCTGAGGGTTAGCCATCGCTTCGGCCCTCCTCAAAGTCAAGCTGTCACGGCGGTCAAGGCCCAATAGCTCACTCCGTCTCCACAAAAGAGCCATTTGTGTCTCCCCTATACACTCCTCATACCAGTTCAAATACCGAGTGGACAGAACAGTGCCCCCTCTCCGGTGAAAGAGAACCCTGGCAGGAAAAGACGTATATTGCCACAACCGCATGAAAAGCAATGACGTTGAAGGATCATCCATAAAGAGTGATCCTACCTCAAAGGTAGCAGCATCACTTAAGCCCGTCAAAGGAACCTGCTCTAGCCCGAACTTCCGCAGCACCAAAGACGGAATATAGAAAGAAGACTGGGACAGCCTCGAAACTCTGACAATGAAAAGACCCTCCTGAACGGTCCGACAAGTCTGCAACTTCCAATAAGGAACCCACCATCGCAGATGATGTGTACGGAGTTTGGCCATCCAAAGCTCCAAGTCAGCCTGACTGCCTCCTATCACCAAGGGTCACCGAGAGAAAGACTAAGGATCATGTGTCGCTGGTACCTCGGGCATCATTTGCAACTGCTCCCTCAACCACAAAGTAAGCATAGCGGGACTCCCTCCCCACATGTATCGGCTACCTGTCGCCATCCAACCTATGCCCAGGAATGTCTCGCCCAAGATCAAAGGCTCAATATCTCCCGCTCCGGCCTTTGCCTCACCGAGTCCCGGAACAACTTTGGGGTGGCACACCCCCAACGACGTGAATGTGAACAAAATAGCAACAGCGCACAGAGCAAAAGCGTCCCACGCATAAATGCTCCCATTGACACCGGCAAGTCTATTGGGCAGCCCCGAAATGTCAACGTGATCAGTATTTGTTATCATCATTCCATATGCTTCTTTAGCTGAAATGCCAAGCAGAGACATTAACTTCTCAACAGTGGTCATGCCGCTCATCAAAGGAAGAACAATCTGCTCCACCTCAGGTCCTCCAAGGATAGCCCGAAAGTCCTCAAGCGTATGCATGATCTCGTTATATGAGAAGTTGTACATGTGCCTCCTTTCATCCCAAAAATGAGCCGCAGCTCTCAAAAGGTCCCAATCAGGCACAAGCTCCTTCAAAGCCCAAACTGCCTTCATCCTATAACAACCCTCGAAAAACTCCTTATTTTGCCTCGTGTGGTGTCGTACCCACGTCCTAAACCTCTCCAAAAATCATTCTTGCTTTGGAGACGACAATCTTGGAAATGTAGCCATGGAAAACAAAGGAAACTTCGAAGAATTTGAGGGAGAAACAGAATTCAGCTTCAGAAACAAGCGTGAGATTTCTAAATTGAAGAAATTGGACTGCAATTTAAACAAACTAAAATTGAGACATAGGCCAGCCGGCCTATTTTTCAGGTTGACCAAGTCAACCCTGTAGCCTGCTGCACCAATGTCCCTCGACATTTCTAAAGGCACCCCTGTTCAAGCCTTGACCAAAACATATTAACCTGTGATCAATTCACTCATTGCCAACATCACATCCGCCCCGGGCTCGTGTAACAGTGCAATTAATAAATAACAGTGCATATAGTTATAAATTTTGCCAGCTCAAATTTTATTATTCAATGCATGTCACATTATTATTTATTTTTGATCAACCTACTTTCTTATCTGATAAAAATAAGTAAAAAGTAATCATAATAAATACTCAAAATGTACAAAAGTTTGCCCCAAGGGCCTTTCAAGTACAAAACATTACTCTGTTACAGACAGTGCACACAATTGTCTAAAAGAATCAACGGGACTACTCAGAGTCCTGCTCGTCATCCGAGCACTCAAAATACTGCCCCGCAGCAGCTGGATCCGCGATAGACAAATAATCCGCAAACTCATCAAAGCCGGAGTACGAGAAGTGACGGCTCCATGCCTCTGCTCCAGAGGACTCTCCCTGCTCGTATCCAGAATACGAGGAATGACGAGCTCCAAATCCAGCAGTCTCACTAGCGAACTGGCCAAAGCCCCGCCCGGCATCTATACCACCAGCTGTGGAAGCAGATGAGTCTCTCGCAGCAAACGGTCGGGAAGGCATCGGCTCATGAACAGCCGCACTCCTCCGAGAACTGCACCGCAGAAAGTTCACAAGCCTCCTAGCAAAGCTAGTCATCCCATCCAGATGCCTTACGACCTGATCGTAAGTACGGCCAGAAACCTGTAAACCAGGAAAGCCATCAAAAGATAGAAAGTACAACACAGATGCAACATTTGCAGAATGCTACTACAAATACAAAAAAGCAACAAAATACTCACCAAAGCACTGGGGTTCAACTCTGTATTGAGGCCTCGCCTGCTCCGGGATGAGAATCGTCAGCTGCCTACGAGAACCACCAATGCCCTCGCATGCTAAGCGAGTGCGGGGGAGTGGGTAATCTCTAGAACGTACAGGGTCCTCACCCTCTCTGTCCAGCACCTATGGGCTCCTCATCCTCGTCCTCCGAAAGACGTCGTAGTCAGCATCCTTAATGATGTTCTCATATGAGGCACTCCCTGCATGTATCACTGCAACTCCTCCCAAACTATAGACATAGGACACTGCATGTGAAGAGGCAGATCCCTCAGAACCAAGGGACCAGATTCCGGAGCGTACTGGCAAGACACCCTCTCGCCCAGAAACATAATGTCTCAATGAAGCCCCACTAGCAGCTTCCGCTGATGTGTCACCTCCCTTGAGGCCTGCACCACAAAATGATCAAATCGGCCCCACCAAGTCAAGTTGATCCTCGACGAGAAGTCTCGGTCCAAGGCCAAAGACACCTCCTCGTAAGTCACATGGGAACTCTCCCTGGACTTCACCGGCTTCCTCCCTGCCTTCTACCAAGTCAGCATGGCAGGAAACAAAAGGGTATACGCCTCCCTGGTAGTCCACATATGCGGGTGAAATACCTCAAACCACCACACCTGTCAAACGCCAGGAAAGTTATGTCAGCTACAAAGCAGATACATACAAGTACAAGCGAGACAAGAAAGAGAAAAAGAAGGAAACTCACATCTAAAGCAAACTGAAAGCAACAGAACTAGTTGTCCTCCCCCCGGGAACACCTGTCCAAGGCAAAGAAAAGCTCGCCCATACCGGCTTCTCCCCAGGCAAAACCCCTCATGGCCTCCAGATTAGTCAAGGAGCCAAGCAAAGCAAACTGACACGTCGTATCAGCATTGGGGAAGAGGATCGCTGACAGAGCAAACCACCAAAACCCCCTAGCCAAATACGCTGTTGTCATCCTCTCGGAGCCAGCCAGATACTCATCTATCCCCCTCCTCAAGTGTGCCTCCATCAGCCCGTACCGAATACCAAGGCCCCTGGCATCCGTAATGTCAAATCTAATCAGTCCCGACAGCTGCTCCATGGTAAAGCCATCAAACCACTCAATAGGATTGCCTCGGAACGACAACCCGGTAATCGCGGCAAAGTCCATAGGAGTCATTGTTGCCTCTCCCCACCTAAAGTGAAATGTGTGGGTCGTATCCCACCAATACTCGCTCAAGGCAATGTGAATCACCTTAACCCTCTGTGTCGAAGCCACCATGGCCACCGCACTGATAAAGCCGCCGAGGCTAGAGTCTATCACGAACTGTCGTGGACTCCTCTCCCCGTCACGAGCCACATCTAGGAACATTTCCTATAGCTCGCGGACAGCCTCAACGTATCCCTTACTCTTTACGGTGGACACATCAACTGGCCCTTGCCCCTGCATGTAAACACAGCAAAGTATGTTACTACAAGATAACGTACACAAAATGTGAGGACCCTGACCCCGAACCTACATGTGTCCCGAGCTAGAGTGTCCTCAAACTAACCTAAATTTCCTAAGCTTTTAAAACTTTGATTCAACTTTCAAACATAAACATAATTATCATAACCATTTAAGAATAACTCTACTCCTCTCCACCTTGGAGAAAGAGATGACCAACTTTGAAAGTATTAAACTGTTTTAGTTACAAAAGACATCGGTTCTAACGTAGAAATTAAAGTTTATAATTACAACCTCCATAAAGGAATTATAGAAAAATACACTTTCTACGCCAACCTATACGTACCCCGACAATACCCAAAAGATCACTTCCAAACTCCTTTCCGCCCTTACTTATGAATAAATCTCAGCAAGCTATTATGAATGCAGCACTATGCCAAATAAAATGCAACACATAACAAGTCGCATATAACACATTGGAAAAGCTGTAAACACCTTTCATTACCTTGGTTTACCTTTTCCCGTCTGAATAATAGTCGTACAACATTGGGTATAATACTCCAATCTTAGGTGAGCTGCTTGAGCAATACTTACATCTTATAAGACCCATTTCTTAGGGAACCAAATAAGATAGTAGCAACTCTGTAAGACTTTTGGCTCAATACAGATGCTATAACCCCGACCTGTGGCCACAGGAGGGGACGGTCACAGATATAACATAATCCGATCACATTAGGTCACACTTCCATAATTGATCGTATTATGTTATACCCCCAACATCATCTGATTAACACATTATCAAGCACATAATAGTTACTTGAAGTATAATCCACAAAAGGGATAAGCAACATAGCCACATGGTAAAATATACTCATGTTCAACCAATATCATAGTGCAACATTTAATCAACACACTATGCATAATTTAATCATTTAATATGAACTCAAGTAAAGCATTGAGATATCATCAATCCACCATACGTAGTCATTATACAATAATACATGGCCTCTATCAAGGTCCAAGTTAAATCTACCAAGTTGGAACCACATTGGTCAAGTTACCAAACTAGGCTACCTAGCGTTTTCCTAGCAATATTTAAAGTACTTCCCCAATTCCATCTTGATCACTTAAGATGTCATTGTGTAGCCAAAGTATTCTACTTTAATCTAGGTTAAAGAGATTTCATTTTGGTTCTAGTTTGATTTGGTTTGAATAGCTCTAAAGTTGGTGCATTGTAACCAGGCCAGGGCACGACTCGTGCCCCAGGGCACGACTCGTGCCCTTTTAGCCCTTCTCTGAATCATGCGTCCCTTGACAGCACGACTCGTGACTTCTACATGGCACGACTCGTGCCTGAGGGCACGACTCGTGCCAATCTTCCACAAGGTACTTAGAACGACTTGGCACTCCTGTCACGATTCGTTACCACGAGTTGGACAAGGGCACGACTCGTGCCTAGGGGAACGACTCGTGCCACGGCCAGAAATGGGCATAAGCAGCAGCAACAATTCATATTTCCAAGAAACCAAATTTCCAACCAAGTTTACACTAATTTGTGAACCTAAAGGGAATTTCTAACTTTGTTAACTTCATTTTACTCATTTAACTCCAAAGTATCATGTCCTAAACCTAGATCATTATTACTTGGTTTTCCACCCAATTTTCTACCATTTCTCAAGATTTCCATTCTAATCCAACCCAACCCATTTACTTCTATTCTTTACCACTTTCATGAACAACAATATTTTCTATAACACTAAAAAATTCCTCAAATCCAAGAAGGTTTCCCCAAAGCATCAAATAACCATTATAACCACAATAACAACATTTAATAGCTCATGCACATTTAAAGAAGGGAAGGGTCATAATAACTCACCTTAGTAAATACAAGATGGAATGAGAATTTTCTTGGCTTGATCAACTCTCCTAGTTGCCCCAAACACAAAAGTACAACTTGATTGGAAAATGGAGAAGAAATGAGCTTGCTAGTACTTGGAAAGAGGGATTCTAGAGAGATGCTTCCATGGATGGAAATGAAGGAGGATGAAGAAGGAAAATGATTAGGGGAAGTTAAGGAGGATGGAGAAGTATGGGAGAAGTAAGGTGGTCATTGACTAAGGGAGTAAGATTGAGGGAATTAAGGGGAGGAAGTATGCCCCCCCCATACTTCCTTATTTTCTTTATTTCCATTTTTTTTAAATAACCTTCCCAACTCATACTATTTTATTTGTTCATTTTTATTATCACTCCACCCTATTACTTTATTTTACCTTCAATTATTTTAATTCAACCAAAGACTTTAACTTATTTTCATTTTATCCCAAGGCTTTTAAAATTATCTCCTAACTGTCTCAACTTAACATAATCATTAAAGGCATAAAATAAGCACATAAAGTTAACATTAATATTAAAAGCATATAATATGATACTAAAATTGTGCCTAGGGTTAGGGTCGTTACACTCACTCCCCCTTAAAGAAAATTTGTCCCGAATTTTAAAAAGACTTACTTGGATGCTCAAACAACCAAGGGTATTTTGCTCTCATCTCCGACTCTAGCTCCCACGTTGCTTCCTCAACGGTGTGATTCTTACATAGAACCTTCACAATCGGAATACTCTTAGTCCTCAACTCCTGAACCTGAAACTCTAAGACTCTCAATGGCTCTTCCACATACGACATATCCGCCTGAATTTCATCGGGGGGAGAGCTCAAAATATGTGAATGGTCATGAAAATATTTCCTCAACATAGAAACATGAAACACATCATGGAGCAAAGAGAAAGACGGAGGTAGCGCCAACCGGTAAGCCAAATCCCCAATCTTCTCTAGAATCTCAAACGGACCAACGAACCTCGGAGCCAATTTACCCTTATTACCAACCCTTTTAATTCCCGTCCTCGGAGAGACCTTCAAGAACACAAAGTCACCAACCTGAAAAGATAAATCCCGTCTTCTATTGTCGGCGTAGCTTTTCTGTCTACTCTGAGCCGTCTTCAATCTATCCCGAATCACCTTGATCTTCTCCGTAGAATCTCTAACCAAATCCGGGCCCCAAAGTCTTGCTTCACTAACCTCGTCCTAACACATCGGAGATCTACACTTTCTACCATACAACGCCTCATACGGAGCCATCTCGATGCTAGACTGATAACTGTTATTGTAAGCAAACTCCACTAACGGTAAATGATCCTCCCACGACAATTGGAAATCCATCACACAAGACCGTAACATATCCTCAAGTATCTGAATAGTTCTCTCGGACTGACCGTCGGTTTGAGGATGAAACACCGTACTAAAACACAATTTAGAACCCAAGGCTTCATGCAGTGCTCTCCAAAATCTAGAAGTAAATCTCGAATCCCTATCGGAAACAATACTAACCGGAACCCCGTGAAGTCTAACAATTTCCTTCATATATAACTGAGCTAACTTCTCCAACGAAAACTTGGTTGACACCGGAAGAAAATGAGCCGACTTTGTCAATCTATCCACAATAACCCAAATAGCATCCATCTTCTTCGCGGTAAGAGGCAAACCCGAAACAAAATCCATCGAGATCCCTTCCCATTTCCACTCCGGAATATCTAATGGTTGATGTAGTCCCGCCGGTCTCTGATGTTCTGCCTTGATTTGCTGACAAGTTAAACACTTAGAAACATAATCCGCAATTTCTCTTTTCATCCCATTCCACCAATACCCACGCTTCAAGTCTTGATACATTTTGGTACTACCCGGGTGAATCGCAAACTTAGACTTATGACCATCCTCTAAAACATGCCTTTTAATTTTCGGTGATGCAGGAACGCAAATTCTCCCTTGGAAGGTTAAAATACCATCTCTATTCAACGCAAATTCTCCGGCTTTCCCATCTTGTACTTGATCTAAAACTTTCTTCAACTACGGATCACTTTGTTGAGCTTCCTTCAAATCTCCATACAATGTAGGAACGGCTCGCACATTCGCAATGATTACTTCACTCTTCAATTCTCGGGAACTCAAAGCTGTCACATAAGCCTTTCGGCTAATCGCATCCGCCACCACATTGGCTTTTCTCGGGTGATAAGATATTACACAATCAAAATCCTTCAAGAACTCTAGCCATCTCCTTTGCCGGTTGTTCAACTCCTTTTGGGTAAACAAGTATTTCAAACTCTTATGGTCGGTGAATATCTCAAATTTCGCCCCATAAAGGTAATGCTTCCACTTATGCAACGCAAACACTATCGCCGCATATTCCATATCATGAGTATGGTAATTCTGTTCCGCCGGTGATAACTTCCTAGAGGCATACGCAATAAATTTCCCATTTTGCATTAATACACATCCCAAACCCGCCTTCGAGGCATTACTATAGATCACAAAATTCTCACTACCATCCGGAAGGGTAAGAATAGGAGCCGTCGTCAACCTCTTCTTCAACTCATTAAAACTTGCTTCACACTTGGAATCCCATATGAATGATACATCTTTCCGAGTCAACCTAGTCAACGGAGTAGCAATCCGAGAAAAACCCTCTATAAACCTTCGGTAATACCCCGCCAAACCAAGAAAACTACGAACCTTAGTCACAGTCGAAGGTTGCTTTGAATTAACCACGGCTTAAATTTTTGAAGGGTCCACGAAAATTCCCGAACTCGACACTACATGCCCCAAGAAATAAACCTGCTCAAGCCAAAACTCACACTTGCTGAACTTGGCATACAACTGCTTCTCACGAAGAACTGACAAGACAATCCTCAAATGATTTTCATGCTCTTCCCGGGACTTAGAATATACAAGGATATCATCTATGAATACCACCACAAAACTATCAAGATAAGGCTTGAAGACACGGTTCATCATATCCATAAACACGGTCGGAGCATTAGTCAACCCGAAAGGCATCACAACAAACTCATAATGACCATATCTCGTTCGGAAAGCTGTTTTGGCAATATCATCCGGTCTAATCTTCAACTGATAGTATCCGCTTCTCAAATCAAGTTTTGAATAGATAACGGAACCTTGGAGTTGGTCAAATAAATCATCTATGTACGGAAGAGGATACTTATTCTTTATGGTGGCTTGGTTCAACAAACGATAATCAATACATAATCGTAAGGTACCATCCTTCTTCCTAACAAATAGAACCGATGCTCCCCACGGAGACACACTTGGGCGTATAAAACTCCGGTCTAGCAATTCTTGTAATTGGACCTTCAACTCTTTTAACTCGGCCGGAGCCATTCTATAGGGTGCTTTAGAGATAGGGGCGGTACCGAGAACTAAGTCAATACAAAACTCTACCTCACGATCCGGAGGCATAGAGTACTCACTAGAAATCACATCACTAAATTCATTCACAACCGGGACATGAGCTAACTCGGGGGACTTCTTATTGGAGTCTACCACATGCACACCCCTTAGATAGCATCATTCTAGCTTTTAAAGCAGAAATAACATGTAAACCGAACATAGATTTGTCCGCATCAAATATAAATGTAGGCACATCAGGCATAGCAAATGAGACTCGCTTTCTACGATAGTCTACCAAAGCATGACACTGACTCAACCAATCCATCCCAAGGATCACATCAAAGTCACAGATTGGTAACTCGACCAAATCCACCGGCAATACATGCCCACATATAGTCACATCACAACCATGGTTTATCAAAGAAGATGCAAGGCACTCTCCCATAGGAGTAGAGACCTCCAACACATAAGGGATAGATTCAGGCAATTTATGCAATGAAAATGTAAAATGAGATGCCACAAATGAATGGGAAGACCCGGGATCTATAAGAATGCGGGCCTTCACTCCTGAGACAGGAACTATAACTCTAATGACGGCATTGGGATCGACCTCTCCTCGACCCAAGGCAAACACTCGACCTTGCACTCTATCTTTGGGTTTCCCATCGACACCTCTCTTCACACCACTACCTTGTCCCCCTTGTCCACTACCCGAAGCTTGCTTATTTTGTCACTTGGGACAATTCCTCCGGAAATGGCCTGTCGCCCCACACTCTAAACATCGGCCTTGCTTGCTCCAACACTTGTCCTCTGAATGCCCTGGTTTCTTGCAATATCCACACAATGCCCCAAACTGACCTGGAGTCGAACGGTTGGTCGGAGCCGCCACAAATCGTCCTCTACCTGCTCCTAGAGCTGATGTCCTCGACTGTCCTCTATTATGCCCAGAACCTTGGCCTTGGAATCTATTTCTGTTTCCGCCTTCAGATTTACCACGATGCTCCTCTATATCATTCTCAATCCGGTATGCCATATTCACGGCCGCTTGGAAGTTGGCGAAGTCATGCATCAATAACTGCTTTCGGAACTCCACCCTTAAGCCTTTCACGAACCGGTAGATCCGCCTCTCTTCATTTGATACCAAATGGGGACAATATCGGGCTAACTCCATAAACTTGGCTGAATATTGTGCTATGGTCATTGTCCCTTGCTCCAGTTTCAGAAACTCAACCTCCTTCTTATCTCTAGTAACCATCGGAATGAAATGATCCCGGAACTTGCGCGTGAAATTCTCCCAAGTCTGTGGTGTCAAATCCCGATCCCAGCCATCCTTCACTACCTGCCACCAGTGCTCAGCGGGTCCTTCCAACTTGAAAACGGCACACCTTACCTTTTCTGCATCCGAGCTCTCCATTGCCAATAAAATCTTATTCATCGCTTCAAGCCATCTCTCCGCCTTCACCGGATCCGGATCTCCGTTGAAGCTAGGAGGAGACATCTTCACAAATTTCTCTAAGCCATGGTGCCCTTGCCTACCTTCGGGTTGTTGTTGTCCCCTACCTTGATTCTGATTTGCCATATTCTGAAGAAATACTCGGAACATATCCATCATTTCGGCATTCAGATTACCAACATTTCCCAAAGCCCGATCCTGATCTCCATCATTACCCGCCATTAGTACAAACTCCTGCATTAAACACTCGACGTCAGTTATCACACACTCTTACTCAGCTAGACTCTACCCGAGAACTCTAACCGAGCTCTGATACCAATTGTGAGGACCCCGACCCGGAACCTACACGTGTCCCGAGCTGGAGCGTCCTCAAAGTAACCCAAATTTCCTAAACTTTTAAAACTTTGATTCAACTTTCAAACATAAACATAATTATCATAACCATTTCAAAATAACTCTACTCCTCTCCACCTTGGAGAAAGAGATGACCAGCTTTGAAAGTATTAAACTGTTTTAGTTACAAAAGACATCAATTCTAACGTAGAAATTAAAGTTTATAATTACAACCTCCATAAAGGAATTATAGCAAAATACACTTTCTACGCCAACCTATACGTACCCTGACAATACCCAAAAGATCACTTCCAAATTCCTTTCCGCCCTTACTTGGCCGGTCCGCCTGTCTCGGGATCTAAAAACATTAAAGGGAGAGGGGTGAGAATAAATCTCAGCAAGCTATTATGAATGCAGCAATATGTCAAATAAAATGCAACACATAACAAGTCGCATATAACACATTGGAAAAGCTGTAAACACCTTTCATTACCTTGGTTTACCTTTTCCTGTCTGAACAATAGTCGTAAAACATTGGGTATAATTCTCCAATCTTAGGTGAGCTGCTTGAGCAATACTCACATCTTATAAGACCCATTTCTCAGGGAACCAAATAAGATAGTAGAAACACTGTAAGGCTTTTAGCTCAATACAGATGCTATAACCCCGACCTGTGGCCACAGGAGGGGACGGTCACAGATATAACATAATCCGATCACATTAGGTCACACTTCCATAATTGATCGTATTTTGTTATACCCCCAACATCAGCTGATTAACACATTATCAAGCACATAATAGTTACTTGAAGTATAATCCACAAAAGGGATAAGCAACATAGCCACATGGTAAAATATACTCATGTTCAACCAATATCATAGTGCAACATTTAATCAACACACTATGCATAATTTAATCAATTAATATGAACTCAAGTAAAGCATTGAGATATCATCAATCCACCATACGTATTCATTATACAATAATACATGGCCTCTATCAAGGTCCAAGTTAAATCTACCAAGTTGGAACCACATTGGTCAAGTTACCAAACTAGGCTACCTAGCGTTTTCCAAGCAATATTTAAAGAACTTCCCCAATTCCATTTTGATCACTTAAGATGTCATTGTGTAGCCAAAGTATTCTACTTTAATCTAGGATAAAGAGATTTCATTTTGGTTCTAGTTTGATTTGGTTTGAACAGCTCTAAAGTTGGTGCATTGTAACCAGGCCAGGGCACGACTCGTGCCCCAGGGCACGACTCGTGCCCTTTTAGCCCTTCTCTGAATCATGCGTCCCTTGACAGCACGACTCGTGACTTCTACATGGCACGACTCGTGCCTGAGGGCACGACTCATGCCAATCTTCCACAAGGTACTCAGAACGACTTGGCACTCCTGTCACGATTCGTTACCACGAGTTGGACAAGGGCACAACTCGTGCCTAGGGGAACGACTCGTGCCACGGCCAGAAATGGGCATCAGCAGCAGCAACAATTCATATTTCCAAGAAACCAAATTTCCAACCAAGTTTACACTAATTTGTGAACCTAAAGGGAATTTCTAACTTTGTTAACTTCATTTTACTCATTTAACTCCAAAGTATCATGTCCTAAACCTAGATCATTACTACTTGGTTTTCCACCGATTTTCTACCATTTCTGAAGATTTCCATTCTAATCCAACCCAACCCATTTACTTCTATTCTTTACCACTTTCATGAACAACAATATTTTCTATAACACTAACAAATTCCTCAAATCCAAGAAGGTTTCCCCAAAGCATCAAATAACCATTATAACCACAATAACAACATTTAATAGCTCATGAACATTTAAAGAAGGGAAGGGTCATAATAACTCACCTTAGTAAATACAAGATGGAATGAGAATTTTCTTGGCTTGATCAACTCTCCTAGTTGCCCCAAACACAAAAGTACAACTTGATTGGAAAATGGAGAAGAAATGAGCTTGCTAGTACTTGGAAAGAGGGATTCTAGAGAGAAGCTTCCATGGATGGAAATGAAGGAGGATGAAGAAGGAAAATGATTAGGGGAAGGTAAGGAGGATGGAGAAGTATGGGAGAAGTAAGGTGGTCATTGACTAAGGGAGTAAGATTGAGGGAATTAAGGGGAGGAAGTATGCCCCCCCATACTTCCTTATTTTCTTTATTTCCATTTTTTTAAATAACCTTCCCAACTCTTACTATTTTATTTGTTCATTTTTATTATCACTCCACCCTATTACTTTATTTTACCTTCAATTATTTTAATTCAACCAAAGACTTTAACTTATTTTCATTTTATCTCAAGGCTTTTAAAATTATCTCCTAACTGTCTCAACTTAACATAATCATTAAAGGCATAAAATAAGCACATAAAGTTAACATTAATATTAAAAGCATATAATATGATACTAAAATTGTGCCTAGGGTTAGGGTCGTTACACAAAATGCACATGCACATGTCAAAATCACAAAAAGCATATCAACACAAAGATATAGCTTCATTTCCTAAAATATTTCCGTCCCAGTCGGAGTATTAACGGTTCGGTTTCAAAAACCCGTTCATTAACGGTTCATTTTTCTAAAATATTTGCGTCCCAGTCGGAGTATTAACGGTTCAAGTTTCAAAAACCCGTTCATTAAAGGTTCATATTCCTAAAATATTTCCGTTCCAGTTGGAGTATTAACGGTTCAAGTTTCAAAAACCCGTTCATTAACGGTTCATTTTCCTAAAATATTTCCGTCCCAGTCGAAATATTAACGGTTCAAGTTTCAAAAATCCGTTCATTAACGGTTCATTTTCCTAAAATATGACCGTCCCAGTCGGAGTATTAACGGTTCAAGTTTCAAAAACCCGTTCATTAACGGTTCATTTTCCTAAAATATTTCTGTCCCAATCGGAGTGTAATGGTTCAAGTTTCAAAAAACCCGTTCATTAACGGTTCATTTTCCTAAAATATTTCCGTTCCAGTAAGAGTATTAACGGTTCAAAATCCCAAAACATTCAAGTCACTTCAAAAAATCTGTCAAACCCGAAACTTTCAAAAATTTCAAAAAAGCGTCAAACTCGGAACTTTCAAATCATTAAATCCGTCAAACCCGGAACTTTCAAGACATTTCGAAAAATCCGTCAAACCCAGAACTTTCAAACACTTTCAAATTTACTCTACCCCGAATTAAACTCACTTTAATTTTGGAAAACGCTCCTAGGCATGGAATTTTTCTACCAAAATTTATACGTTGTCTACCCATAACGTCAATTGCACTTAGCTAAAGTCAATTTCGACAAAAGGGCATCGCAAGGTCAAAAGCCCCAAAACCAAAACGGACACCAAGAACCCTAACTCAATTCATATCAAAATTCCAAAATTTCAAGAATGAAAATTCTAAAATTCAAAGGAATTTAGAGGATGCTTACCTTCCTCGCTATCCCCTCCTTGGATTTATGGCTATTCCGAGCTTTGTAAAACTCGGTCGGATCCATAGAAAGAGTGGTGGTTCGCACCATTCTCTTGAGCCTCTTCCTCTCGTTGTCGGTCCTTCTATGTCGACCCCTTCGCCCCAATCCCGCTTGCATAGCGATAATCTCTCGAAGATTTCAACAAGGATCGAAGAAAAATGACAATCTTTTCTCTCTTTTCTCTCTTCCTCTCGAAAAATCTCTCAAAATTTCTCTCTTTCTCTCTAATGGCCGACGGCTGCCTTAAATCTGTCAAATTTGAGCGAAAGGCCGTCCGACCTCTTTTATGTGATGGGCCACTTTGGCCCAAATGCCAATTCAGCCCCTCGTCTTTCCAAATTTGACACTTTTCCTCAAAAGTTAAAATTTTTTTCACCAGTTAGACATTTCTAACGCCCCTCCCCCGAGGTTAAATTCCAGTTAGACATTTCTATTGCCCCTCTCTCGAGGTTAAATTCCAGTTAGACATTTCTAACGCCCCTCCCCAGAGGTTAAATTTTGGCCGTAAATCGGAAGCCCGACCATCGCATCTCAGCGGCAATCAATGTAAGCCCGCACAACAATCCCTCTTCGGCTATCATAGTAAGCCCCATTATCTTTTCCCCCATCAGGTGAACAATCACTTCCCCGAAAGTCATCGTAAGACCGACCATCTCAATTCAATGACAATCAATGTACGCCCGTACAACAATCCCCCTTCGGCCGCCATCGTAAGCCCGAACATTTCTCCCCAGCAGGATCCTAAGACACTCCTTCTAAAGGAACGTCAATCAATCTCCTCAGTTCCTAACCAGCTTTGTAAGAAATCTGGACGCTTTTCCCCAGCAATGTGCCATTCTCTCCCGAGATCACATTCTGTTCCTAACCGCGATGTTGGAACGTCAATCCTTTCGTGTTGTTAAAAAGGCCAGTTTAACACAACTATTCCCATCATTCCTACCATATCCCCAAAGGCACGAATGCCTTCCCTCTGGTTAGATCGCCTCCAAACAGTCTCCCTTAGGTTCAGAAGCCTCTAAACAGTCTCACTTAGGTTCAGATGCTTCCGAACAGTCTCACTCAGGTTAGAGCACCTCCAAACAGTTTCCCTTAGGTTCAGACGCCTCCAAATAGTCTCACTTAGGTTCAGACGCCTCCAAACAGTCTCACTTAGGTTAGAACGCCTCCAAATAGTTTCCCTTAGGTCAAGACGCCTCCGAACAGTCTCACTCAGGTTTAGACGACTCCGAACAGTCTCCCTCAGGTATAGACGCCTTCAAATCAGCCTTAATCAGGATGAACTCCTCCTAATTATTCTTCACAGGTCGAGGCCCCTAGTAAATGCCCTCGCACCCATGAACTACGATCGTCTTGATTCCCGCTCGAGATACGTAGTAATCCTTTAGCTAAAGGGTCCAGCCATCTAGCCGTTCAGGTCTCTCCAATAAGGCATCCCCCTATTTGGATCCTTATCTTATTCAACGTCCCCACTTCCTTTGGAAGAGACGTCGCTGAGGGGCTACTGTAAGTACCCAAATCCGGATCGTCAAAATCCGTTAAAAGTTAACCGGAATCCGTTAACTATCCCTTTCCAGGTTAACCGGAACTCGTTAAACTCCCCATTCCCGAGTCAACGAGACATCCCAGGACTGCCCCGTGCATCCCGACACCAAAGTGTACTCAACACACGTTATCACACGTAAAAGTACCACTTTCCTAGAAAAACACAATTTTCGGGACTTTCTAGGGGCGTTTAGGACATTTTCCGGACAATTATTTAGAAAACAGTCAAAACCGAGATTAACGAGACAAAAACCCTAGCCTTGGTGACTCACAGGGACACGTGGCACACATGCATAGCCTCCCCCATCCCCATCAATAAAATTCAAGGGTGAAAAGACCAAAATACCTCTGAAATTGATAGTTAGGCCGTCCGACCTGTTTAACATGAAAAACCAGAATTCTCATAAAGTCCCTACAATTTCTAAAATACCCAAAAACCTCCCAAATTGAGTCTTAGGCCGTCCGACCTATTTTACAAATTTACCCCTATAAATACAAGGGCTGTCATTTTGTGAAAAGAGGAAGAAATATTACTCCTTTCCCCAACCCCACGGTTCTAGGTAGTCTCTCCCATTCTCGAGCCCCATTTCATCTCGATTTGCATGAAAATCCCATTTTCTGACCAAACACGAGCCAAACACCTTCAAAACATATCCCAAACACTAAATCTTATCCCGTATATGCCTTTCCGAGCCAAAGAGTCAATCCCTAGCCATAGGTAACACTCTCTCTCTCTCTCTCTCTAAAACTCTGTTTCGTCTTGATTTATGCGCCAAACGCTACTTTCGATCCGACAGAAACCCTCAAAATATAGACGTAACGCCGTCTACGGGATTTGATACGTTTTAGTCCCTAATCATCTTCTCTCCCGTAAGAGAAGTAATTTCAAGTTAAAACAGAGTTCAAGTCCCGTTTTTACTTTTTCTGTCGTTTACCGTCCGGATCGTTCGGTCCGTAGATTTGCACTTTTACCGTCCGAACCGTTTGGTTCGTGATTGTCAATTACAAAGTCCGGATCGTTTGATCCGTTGATATTGCTATTTAATTTACGCAACTTTCCAAATTCGAGCCGTTTGGCTCGTCGATCGTATCTTTACTGTCCGGATCGTTCGATCCGTCGATACCGCACTTTTAATACTGTCATTTACAAGGCTGAGCCGTTTGGCTTGTGATAGTATTTACTTATTAATGTCCAAGTCACAAAATGACTCATTGATCGCATATCATTCATCGCCTTTTTTCAAAATTGGTAACAATGTAATGCCCGGTTCAAAACCCAAGTTCGTCATTCGAACTCCTTTTCAAAATAACGTAAAAACCGACGTTTGACATTCAAACGCTCTTTTCACTAAAATCAACGTTTGTCATTCAAACTAAAGATTTAAGTTCGTCATTCGAACTCCGTTTTCAAAACAACTCAAAACCCGACGTTCGACATCGAAACGCTCATTTCCGACTCAAAACCGATGTTTGACATTCAAACGCTCTTTTCACTAAAATCAACGTTTGTCATTCAAACTAAAGATTTAAGTTCGTCATTCGAACTCCGTTTTCAAAACAATTCAAAATTGACGTTTGACATTCAAACGCTTGTTTTACCACAATTCAACATTTGTCTTTCAAACTAAAGATTTAAGTTCGTCATTTGAACTCCGTTTTCAAAACCCTCAAAATCAACGTTTTTCATTCAAACTAAAGATTTAAGTTTGTCATTCGAACCCCCTTTTTTCTAACTCAAAACCGACGTTTGTCACTCAAACGCTCGTTTTACCACAAATCAATGTTTGTCATTCAAACCAAGATTAAAGCTTGTCATTCAAGCCCCTTTTCAAAATGCAACACACACACACAAACTTTTAGAGAAAGATAGAAAGACTCATCATACGAGGCGTTTCAGGTGATCTCAATATACTCTTCCCGAAATGTAACGTGACCTCCGAACCTAACAATCTCTAGTCCTAAAAGTCTTTTTTCAAGTTTTGGCTACCAATCAAAACGTCCCTTTTTTAAGGCCTTTTTCAGGTTTTGGCTACCAATCAAAACGTCCCTTTTTCAAGTTTAGCTACCAATCAAAACGTCCCTTTTTCAAAGCCTTTTCCAAGTTTTGGCTACCAATCAAAATGTCCCTTTTTCAAAGCCTTTTCCATGTTTTGGCTACTAATCAAAATGACCCCCTTTTCGAGCCAACCATTTTCAAAGTTTGGGCTCATAATAAAAAACGGCATGGAGACTCCTCTCTTTTCAGCGATGTCCCAAGTCTGCGCAAGCTGCTTGCCGCATCCCCGCGCGCGATTTGTGTAATTTTAGGTGTCTCGAGGTATTTATGGATGATTTTTTATGTGTTTCAGGATAGTTTTGATAGTTGCCTCGAGAATTTGACATCGGTCTTGAAACGATGTTGTGAAACCAACTTGACTTTGAGTTGGAAAAATGTCACTTTCTAGTGAGGCAAGGGATTGTTTTGGGACACATAGTGTCAAGTAAGGTGATAGAGGTAGATAAGACTAAGATATAGATTATTTCTAAATTGCCTCCCCCTACTTTGACCAAAGGTGTGAGCAGTTTTCTTTCGCATGCGGGTTTTTGTCGGCATTTTATTAATGATTTTTCAAAAATTTGCAAGCCTTTATGTAACCTGCTAGCTAAGACACCGTGTTCATATTTTACCAAGAGTGTTTGGATTCTTTCAATCTGTTGAAGGATTAATTGACTTTTTCCCTTATTCCTGCAAGTCCGGATAGGTCTCTACCAATTGAGATCATGTGTTATGCCTCAGACTTTGACATTGGGGAGATTTTAGGACAGAAAGTAAACTAAACATGTGATTTTGTTAGCCCCAATTAGTAGGAAAACATGCTAGAGGGGGAGGGGGTGAATAGCCTGGTAAAAATTCTTTTGAAAACCTTTTCAAAATAGCCAAGTAACTTATCAAAAGCTAAACTGATGTTAACCGGTTACGCAGAGGATAAAATATTACCGGTTTACTCACTCAAATCGGTTAAGTAAAAAGGAGTTTCAAAAACTAGGTAGAGTATCATGCAAATGTATTCTAGTAAGTAAGGAAAAACAAGGCAGTAAGAATTCAAATGTTGTAACGGTGATAGAGCTAAACCAGTTACAAGACAAAAATTAAATGAGCAAACACACAAGCAAGGAGACACAGTTATTTGGAGAGGTTCACAGTGTTAACGAATTGCTACGTCCTCTAGCAAGTTTGGTCAAAACATGGATTTGTGAAATGTGCACTATTAATGTTCACTAGTCTATTACAAGTTGCAAGCTTTAACCTATAAGAAAGAATGAAGGCTGCCTAAAGGAAAGTGATCACTAATAGATCATGATATAAGTATGACCAAGTGTTTTCAAGAGTTGTGTTCACAAGTTGAACTAATTTCTCTTGGGTGTGTAGTGTGGCCAATTAATTTGTTCCAAACATAGTCTTGTTGGGGAACACTTACATGTATTGATTGAGTGTTCATAGTGTTTGTCCTATTAAATGGTATAGTGATTACAAGGACTGAATGTCTTGAACTTAAATGCTTGAAGGATTTCAGCACTTGCAGTTCATGACAATTCTACTCTTAAAGTCTTCGAGTTGTCTTCAAATTGAGTTGTTATCTTTGAAGGGGTTGAAAGAATGACGTGGACTGACAAGCATTAAATTAAAATATCTTCTCCATTAACTGCTTGAGATCTTGAGGTACAGCCATGCTTGAATTACTCACAGGGTAAAGATGTTAGGAGGACTGGTAACTTGAACATTCCTTGAAGTAGTCACTAACAAGGCAGCAACATGGTTTTCATGGTAACTGTTCTACCAACTTTAGCTAAGTAAGTGAGAGAAATTAATGCTAGGTCAACTGATGGAGGCTTTTTGAGGAAGCTTGACCGACTGCAGTAACATATGGAGTACATAACTGGTTGACAATCTGACCGATTGAGGGATAATCAGTTGAGGTCATGACCGGCTAATATAGTCAACCGGTTATGACTTATGATAATCTGAACAAGCTAACCAATTTCTCCTTTTAAACAAGTCAAGGTCTTCAAGTCTTCAGTCATCTGGAGAGAAATACAAGTATAAAAACATTGGCACTAGCACTAAGGGGATCCCAAGGATACATAGAAAATTCTAAGTAGTCTAGTTAAAATTAGGGGTCTTCAATAATGATTTTATGATTAAGATTAAGCAATTCCCAAGCTATACATATATTTGACTAACAGTCTCCTACAAATTGCTTAAGTCCAATCATCCTAGGTGTACATCTATCTTAACTTAGTCAAAGAATGATCAAACTTTTATCTTTTATTTGTCATTCCCTAAGTCAAGTGACAACTTGATGTAACCTATGGAAAGCTATACAGTACAAAAAAAAAACTTAAGAAGGTGGAAGAATGAAGTACCCTACAAGTGAAAAGTTAGTAGCAGTATAATCATTCACAGAAATATAAAGGAAATTCAATAAAGCAAACAATAAACTTTTAAATGAAAAATGAAAAAGATTGAGGGAAAGAGATTCTCATTGATTTAAGAAGAAATCGGTTGACAAGATAAGATATATATATCATCGCTTACATTCTATTTAGCAGCATAAACAGGAGTAGGTTCGGTTAAGGGGTCTTTCTTTGACTAATCATCCTTTTCCTCTATTGGTGTAGATGATTAAACTGCAACCAGTTCATATTTGGATCTCTTAGCCGTAGATGCTTCCTTCTTTTTCCTTTCTTCTCTCTTCCTCTTCTTCTTTTCATATCTTCCTGACCGATCGGTAGCAAGCATCATCAAAAGTTCATTTTGGGCTCTAACCTTGATCAACTCATTTTGAGAATCTCTGAGTTGAGCAGTAGGTCACGAATTTTTTGATTAGCCTTCTTCAACTCTTCTGTGGCTTCAACTAGGTTTGTCTTGACTGCTATAGCTTAGTCACATAGTTGCTTGTTTGTGTTTGTTGAATTTGTCAGCTCCTTCACAAGATCAATTATTATAGCATCATTTTCATTAAGTTTTTCAACAAAATTTCCAATAGCTTTGGCAAACCCAGTTTCAACTCTTGTCATTCTTCTTCCTGCCTCCTCCTGATTGGACTTAGAAAGATCATTCACCAGTGCATCATGCAACTCCACCAAATAATTCACAATTGTTGGCCTATGGATATCAGCTTCTAAACTATCTATTGATGGCACTGTAACTTCTGGCAATGAGGGATCAACAACCAGTGGAAGAGTGGAGATAATAATAACATCGGTTTAAAGTATCTTGGCGAGAGAGAGAGAGAGAGAGAGAGAAAGCATTGAACGATTGAGGGAGCAACGGTTGAAGGTGAGAGATTGGTCAGATGAGGAGCATCGGTTGAGATAGGAGCGGTTGGAGCAGAGAAATCGAGTGGAGCGGCTTGGCCGGTTGGAGCAGCTTTCATCACAAAATCCACTTCATCAGAATTAGATGAGGAAACAGGCACAACTGGAGTAATCAATCAATTATTTTCAAAGCATAACTCCATGGCGCATTCAATCTCTTTTGCCTCCTCAAAAGTAAGGGCCACTAAGTCTGCAGCTTGGCTAGCAAATGGAATAGCATGGTGCCTTAGCCTTTCCAAGCAAGCCAACCTTAACATATTGATCAGGTGGAAGGCATATCTGATATTGCTTTTAGGACTAACACTCCTATCATCTTTTCTGATTGATAACCAAGGCACCTGAGGCATAAAGCCAACCATTTTGGTTACTTCAAATGTCCAAGCAAAAATATGTAATTCCAACACCTTGGTCATTCTACCGTTGATAGCCAAATAAAGGATAAACAAATTGTCGGTTCAAAGAGAAGATTCAACCTATCTAGGTAGCCGTTTAGGCACTTTACTGACAAGATTGATAGAACCTGACCGAGCTTATTGAGAAGAAATGAAGATAATCGTTTGGCAAGGAAATCCAGGACCAATTTTTGCTCAGCCTTACCAGGAATAAACTTTGCATTTCTATGAGGAATAACTTTTTTCTTTAGCCTTAAGATTCTAGGAGTCTGAAATCTTAAGCTGGTGAAATTACCCGGATTCGCGGCGGGGCGAAGCGGTTGTCTTTCGCGGATTGGTGTTTGAGACCTCTCTTTCTGGAAGGAGAGGAGTCGCCACGCGGTTTTGTATTTTGAGCCCAAACGTTGAAAAATGGCTTAGTAAAAAGGGGGGGTGTCATTTTTTATTGGTAGCAAAAACATGGAAAAGGCTTTGAAAAGGGGTGTCGTTTTTATTGGTAGCAAAAATGAGGAAAAGGCTTTTCGAGTACCAGAGAGTGTTAGGTTCGGAGGTCACGTTACGTTTCGGGAAGAGTATTTTGAGATCACCCAAAATGCCTCGTATGACTAGTCTTTCTACCTTTCTCGAAAACGTGTACGTGTATGTGTGCTTACATTTTGAAAATGGGGGCTTGAATGACAAGCTTAATCTTGGTTTGAATGTCAAACGTTGATTTTATGATTCTTTTGGGAAAAGCGAGCGTTTGAATGACAAACGTCGGTTTTGGAGTTTTGAGGAAAAAAGAGGTGCGAGTGATAGTTTTGAACTTTTAACTTAAGTGTCAAATGTTGACTTTTAAGAAAAGAGCGTTTGAAGGTCAAACGTCGGATTTTGAATTTGAAGATGATCGTTTGGATGCCAAACGTCACTTTGTGCATTTTGAAAGAGAGTTCGAATGTCGAACTCCGGTTTTGAACCGGGCATTTCATTGTTAACGATTTTACGGGAAAAAAGCATTAAATGAGATTTGAATGTCAAATGTCGGGTTTTAAGTTTTAAAGATGATCGTTTGGATGCCAAACGTCACTTTGCGCGTTTTGAAAGAGAGTTCGGATGTCGAATCCGGTTTTGAACCGGGCGTTTCATTGTTAGCGATTGTACGGGAAAAAAGCATTAATTGATATGCGATCAACGAATCGTTTTGCGACTCGAACTTTGATAAGTAAATACTATCACGAACCAAACGGATCGGACTTGTAAATGACAGTATTTAAAATGCGGTGTCAACGGAATCAAACGATCTGGATTTTAAAGGTACGTTAAGTAAATAGCATTCAACGGATCAAACGATCCGGACCGTTAAATGACTATCACGAACCAAACAGTTTGGACTATAAATTTGCGTAAAGTAAATGATGTTCAACGGATCAAACGATCCGGAATTGTAAATGACATTAAAAGTAAAGAAATAGGGTCGGAACGCCGTTTTAACCCGAGATTACTTCTCTTACGGGAAGAGAAGAGGATCTTGGACTAAAACGTATCGGACCCCGTTAGACGGTGACGTCTACATATTAAAAACGTTCGACCGAAACGGTTGTAGTGACTGGCGCGTAAACCGAGACGGAACGAGTGTTTAGGGAGAGAGAGTGTTACCTATGGTTAGGGGTTGACTCTTTTGGCTCGGGAGGCGTATACAGGATACGATTTAGTGTTTGGAATGGTGTTTCGAGGTTGTTTGGTTTGTATTTGGCAGAAATACAAAGTTTTCATGCAAATCGAGACAAAACGGGGCTCGGGAGAGGGTGAAAATGGTTTGGGCCGTGGTTGTGGTGAAAAATGGATAAGTTTTTCTTTTTTTTTTAAATTTTTGACAGCCCTCTGTATTTATAGGGTAAATTTGCAAAAGAGTCCGGACGGACTTAACCTGAATTTCAGGGGGTTTTGCGAAACTTTGGAAAATGGGAGGGTGGCTGGCAGTCTGTTTTGCACGAGAAAGAGTCAGGACGGTGACGGACAAAGATCCCGGGGTATTTTGGTCTTTTCACTCTGAAATCTGATTGATGTTGATTGGAGGGCTGTGGCATGCGTGCCACGTGCCCCTGTGAATCACCAGGGCATGGTTTTTTGTGCCATTATTCCCGATTTTGTTCGTTTTTTAAATAACTGTTCGGAAAATGTCCGAAATGCCCCCGAAAAGTGCCAAAAAGTGCGTTTTTCAGGAAAAGCTGTACTTTTACGTGTGATAACGTGTGTTGAGTACGCTTTGACATTGGGATGCACGGGGCAGTCCCGGGATGTCTCGTTGACTTGAGAACGGGGAGCTTAACGGGTTCCGGTTAACCTGGAGCGGGCCAGTTAACGGATTCCGGTTAACTTTTAACGGATTTTGACGATCCGGATTTGGGTACTTACAGTTAGCCCCTCAGTGATGTCACTTTCGAAGGAAGTGGGGTTGTTGAAAAAGATAAGGATCCAAATCGGGGGATGCCTTTCTTGAAGAGACCTGAGAGGTCAGTTGGCTGGACCCTTAGCGAAAGGATTCCTACTTATCCCTAGCGGGAATCAAGCCGATCGTAGTTCATAGGTTCAAGGAGCCGCGCGTGGGGACCTTGACCTAAGCGAGACTATTGTGAGGCGTCTGAACCTGAGTGGGACCATTGCGAGGTATTTGAACCTAAGTGGGACCATTGCGAGGTATCTAAACCTGAATGGAGACTATTGTGAGGCGTCTAAACCTAAGATTTCTGAAACCTTCGAGGGCGTGTGGCGCCTCAGACCGAGATTACTGAGACATACGAGGGCGTGTGGTGCCTCAGACCGAGATTACTGAAACATACGAGGGCGTGTGGTGCCTAAGACCGAGATTACTGAAACTTTCGAGGGCGTGTAGCGCCTCAGACCGAGATTACTTGAAACATTCGAGGGCGTGTGGTGCCTCAGACCGAGATTACTTGAAACTTGCGAGGGCATGTGGTGCCTCAGGCCGAGATTACTTGAAACTTGCGAGGGCGTGTGGCGCCTCAGACCAGGATTACTGAAACTTTCGAGGGCGTGTGGCGCCTCAGACCGAGATTACGAGGACATGTTTGTCCTGAGACGAAGGCGTTCCTGCCTTGAGATTGATTTTGTGAGGCGTTCGTGCCTTTGATGCTGGACTTATGATGACGGCCAGGTTTTATCTGTTGGGGATAGGGTTTGCTTTGGATCAAACAACTGAATTTCTTTCTTAAATTCTTGAAGGTTTTCTTTGCTATTCTCATGGCTTCCTTTCCTAGGTTATCGTCTCAGATGCAAGAGTGATACTTGGACAATTTCCAGTCATGGGTACGGCACCACACGAGGCAAAGCAAGGGTTTTTTCGAAGGTTGTTATGGGATGAAATCGGTTTGGGCTTTGAAGGAGATCATGCCGGATTGGGATCTTTTGAGAGCTGCGGCTCACTTCTGGGACGTACGGAGGCACGCGTACAGCTTTTCGTACAACGAGATTACGCTCACGTTTGAAGATTTTCGCGCCATATTAGGAGGACCTGAGATGGAACATCTAGTTCTTCCTTTGACGGGTGGCATGGCCACTGTTGAGAAGTTAGTGTCTCTGCTTGGTATCTCAGCTGAAGAAGCATACGGGATGCTAATACTGAATACAGACTATGTTGACATTTTGGGGCTGCCCGAGAAATTTGCCGGTGTTGAGGGTAGCATTTTTGCGTGGGACGCGTTTGCTCTGTGCGCAATTGCTACTTTATTTTTCAGTAATTAAGAGAGGAATGCGGAACAATCTTCAAGCACGTTCAACAGACCTTCAAACGGCTAGGGCGACTTGGTCTCACGGAGGTTGAAGTGATAAACCAAAATGCCGAGATTATAGGAACCATATTGACTCTTTCATATCTACTTGTATTTAAGGGGAAATGGAGACGGAAAAACGCATTCATGCTCATACGCACACACTCTACACAAAAAGCTCTTGTAATCCTCTCCATTATCTTCCAAAGTTGTATTTGTGATCATTATAGTGAAACCTTTAAGGTTGGAGACCTAACTCCCAGGGTTTTTTCCAAAGAGGTTATCACCTCCAAGGTTTTCCTCGTTAACAAATCGTGTTGTCATTATCTCTTTTTCATTCTTTTGTTCCATATAATCGAATTCCATAGTTCCCTCCTTATTGTTCAATCCACACACTAAACATAGTTAAGATTCTACTTTATTGTTTTTTTTCTACCAAAACAGGTACGTCCCACTTTCTTTAACAAAAAATTATCGAGTCCTTCCTACTTCTTTACAAAATCCATCCTAATGAAACCCTGAAGGATTATGTCCACCGGTTCAATAAGGAAGTGCTAGAAATTCCCAATCTTGACATGTCGACAGCCACAGAAGCATTCAAAATGGGGCTGAAGAAAGATTCACAATATTATCAAGATTTGGTCATGACCCCGTGTAAGCGGTTGGAAGAAGTCAGGAGCAGGGCAGTGAGATTCATAAGACTGGAGGAAGATGAGCTGCGAAGATCGAAGTCCTCAACCAAGATGTCGACATATGACAACCCCGACAGAAAGACTGAATCGTCCCATCGCAAGAACCACCGTTCCAATCCTTATCCAAGAATTGATACTAGCAAAATTAATTCAATAAATGGTGAGGATGAAGATAGCGATAATGTGCCTAACATTTTTTATTATTGTTTTTCTGTTGACATCGCAGGTGTACTCTGTGCAATGGGCAACCTTGGGGACAAAGCCAGATGGCCAAAAAAGACGGATAAGGCCACGGGGTGGCGTGACAAATCAAAATGGTGCGCTTACCATGAAGACTTTGGACATGTTACTGAAGACTGCATAGCACTAAGAAAGGAGATCAGTTACTTGCTCTCGAAGGGACATCTTAAGGAGTTGCTGGGATCCAGAAAGAAGAAGGCTGAAAGTACGGAAGCTCCTCATGAAGCCGAAAGGCCAATTTCTCCCCCAGCATCAACAAAGGTGATCAATTTCATTAGTGGAGGTTCATAAATATGTGGTACATCCTATTCTGCCGCAAAACGACATGCTAAGGAGTCAAAAGAGGAGAAGCCAGAAAGACAGACCAGGATGTCGACACCCTACCAGGATCCAATCACCTTTGATGAAAGTGATCGAGATAACATGTTGGAACCCCATCACGACGGTCTAGTTATTTCCTTCCAGATTGCCAACTGTACAATCCGGCGCATCCTGGTTGATGGGGGTAGCTCTGTCAATCTTATTATGTTGGGTACCCTTAAGGAAATGAACATCCCAGAATCGGAGATCATTAAGAAATCCTCAGTGCTGGTAGGCTTCAGTGGTGAAGTCAAAGAAACGGTGGGGGAGATAAAGCTTCCAATATACTCGAAGGGCCTCAATACCATGGAACGAATATGCGTAATTGATTGCACAACATCTTACAATGTCATTCTTGGAAGACCGTGGATTCATGGAATAAAGGCTGTACCCTCCACTTACCATCAGTGTGTGAAGTTTCCAACACCTTGGGGTGTCGCTAAGATTTACAGTGATCAACAGGTGGCCAAGGAATGTTATAAAACTTCAATGAAGGCGTCGACATCTCCAAAACAAGCATATCAATTACAGAGGAAAGTACGTGAAGTCCTGGAAGCTAGGGAGGATGATGTGAAAGAAGTATTGCTAGACCCTTCCAACCCGGACATCAAGGTACTTATTGGCACTGACATCCCATCAGATATAGAAGAGAAGCTTGTGGACCTATTAAGAAGCAGAATAAAGAGTTTTGCTTGGAAACATGATGACATGACATGCATCAGCAAAGATGTCATCACTCACAAACTTAACATAGATCCTAGCTTTAAACCAGTACACCAGAAACGTAGGAAGTTTGCAGAAACCAGAAACCAGATCATCAAGGAAGAGGTAGAGCGCTTACTCAAAACCAACATGATATGAGAGGTCGATTATCCAAGATGGTTAGCAAACGTGGTTGTGGTAGAGAAGAGGAACGGGAAATGGCGAGTTTGTGTTGACTTCACCGACTTGAATAAAGACTGTCCAAAAGATCCTTTCCCTTTGCCACACATAGATTCGTTAGTTGATGCCACCTCCGGACATGAGATCCTCACATTCATGGACGCATCCTCAGGATTTCAACAAATCCAGATGGAACCATCTGACCAAGAGGACACCGCCTTCATAACGCCCACAGGTATTTATTGTTATATTGCTATGCCTTTTGGTCTAAAAAATGCAGGTGCAACATATCAGAGGCTCGTCAACAAAATGTTCAAAGATCAGATTGGGGACACAATGGAAGTATATATTGACGACATGGTAGTAAAATCCAAGAAAGCTGAAGATCACATAAGCAACCTATCCCAGGCCTTTGACATCTTGGATTGTTTCAATATGAAGCTTAATCCAGCTAAATGCAACTTTGGTATGAAGGCAGGGAAGTTTTTGGGATATATGGTTACTAAAAGAGGCATTGAAGCTGCCCCAGAACAGATACGTGCTATTATCGACTGTCGTCACCTCAATGCGTCAAGGACGTCCAAAGATTGGCAGGGGAAAGATTGCTTTGCACTAACGATTCATTTCAAAATCCTCGAGATCGATGCAAACCTTTCTACGATATCTTAAGAAAGAACAAGAAGTTCCGGTGGGAGGACCAACATGAAGAAGCCTTTCGGGAGCTCAAAACTTACACGTCGACACCTCAGTTATTGGCCAAACCACAGGAGGAGGAACATCTCTACATCTACCTAGCGGTATCGGAAGGCGGCGTAAGTGCGGTCTTGGTGACAGAACGAGATGGCAGTCAACAACCCATCTACTATATAAGTAAGACACTCTTAGATGCGGAGACCAGGTATTCTCATTTACAGAAGTTAATTTTAGCTTTGATAACTGCTTCTATTAAATTATGACACTATTTTGAAACACATACTATAATCGTACGCACTAACTATCCTATTAAGAATGTTATGAGAAAACCAGAGACGTCAGGTCGAATGGCGAAGTGGTCTGTACAATTAAGCACATATGACATTAAATATGAGCCCAGAACAGCAATTAAATCTCAAGCACTAGCTGATTTTGTGGCTGATTTTAGTCCAACCATGCAACAAGAGGTGGAATTGGAGGTATAGCAACTTCAAGATGATGACGTCCTGAAGATCTGGACTCTCTACAAAGATGGTGCTTCTAACATGAGAGGTACAGGTCTTGGAGTTGTACTAAAATCGCCACAAGGGGACATAATACCACAATGCATCAGTTGCAGTTTCAAGGCCACTAATAATGAAGCAGAATATGAGGCATTAATTGCAGGTTTAACAGTAGTCCAGGACCTAGATGTCAAGCATATCCGGGTGTTTATGGATTCTTTGCTAATTGTTAACCATTACAACGGATCCTACATAGCGAAAAATGCTAAGATGACGACATATTTGGAAATCGTAAAAATTCTTTCGGCCAAATTCAAATCATTTTCCTTGGAACAAATCCCACGAGAAGAAAATTCTCAAGCAGATGCTCTGGCAAACTTGGGTTCAGCCTTCAAAAGCATTTCACAGACAAGTATCCCAATTGTGCATATTGACATCCCATCAATTGATCATCTTGAGATGTTCGCTCTAGATGTTGATGTACCTTCCTCTCCAGCAGCAACAACTTGGACAGCTCCTATTATAAAGTATCTCTTAGATGATACGATCCCAGCCGAGGAGAAAAATGCTAGAGCCTTCAGGGTAAGAGTATCTAAGTATTTACTTATTGATAACCTCTTGTTTAGAAAATCTGCTGTAGGTCACTACTTAAGATATCTAGAAGCAAATAGAGCCCATCAGGTTCTCAAGGAGCTGCACGAAGGACAATGTGGAAATCATACCGGGGGCAGAAGTCTGCATACCAAGGCTCTTAGAATGGGCTATTTTTGGCCCACAATGAGAAAAGACGCCATTGACTACGCAAAGAAATGTGATTCCTGTCAACGACATGGGGACATCCTGCACCAACCGACTGAACTACTACAACCTATCCTGTCACCATGGCCGTTTATGGTTTGAGGAATGGACATAGTAGGAAAATTACCCAGGACACCAGGTGGAAGAGTATTTCTATTGGCTATGACAGACTACTTTTCTAAATGGGTAGAAGCTGAGGCGTACGTACAAGTTCGCGATAGAGAAGTTATATCTTTTATCAAAAGAAATATATTCAGCCGATTTGGGATACCTTCGGAGATAATTTGTGACAACGGCTCCCAATTCATTAGTAAGAAAACCCAAGATTTCTTGACATCTTGGGGAGTCAAGATGGTGACATCTTCACCTGTTCATCCTCAAGCTAATGGACAGGCATAATCTAGCAACAAAATAATCATAAGCAACATAAAAAAGAGACTGAACCAGAAGAAAGGATGATGGGCAGAAGAGTTACTAATGGTTCTATGGGCTGACAGAACGACATCTAAGAATGCTCTTGGTCAAACCCCTATTCACTTGTATTTGGAACAGAATCGGTTATTCCAGCAGAAGTACTTGTACCTACGGCCAGATACAGTTTGTTGACATCTGAACATAATAAAGACATCTTGATACATGACTTGGATACCGTAGATGAACTGAGAGACATGGCTAAAGTTCGGATGGCAGCATATCAACAAAGGGTAGCCAGGTCTTACAACAAAAACGTAAGGATTAGAAGATTTCAAGTAGGAGAATTAGTCCTACGAAAGGCATTCCAAAATACAAAGGAGCTCAATGCTGGCAAGCTCGCCCCAAAATGGGAAGGACCCTACCTAATAGATGCGCAGGCTGGGAAAGGAGCATATCGCCTGGCAACCTTGGATGGCCAAATGATACCATGAAGTTGGAACGCCATTCACCTTAAAAGGTATTACATTTAAACAAAACTCCCCCTAAACTCATCTCTTCCCAGGTATGGATCATCTTGTAATTTTTTGTAACCTTTCTTTTTTCCTATGCACTTTTTTACTTCACTTCAAATCAAGATGTCGCTAACGCACCTTGTGGAGAGACGTCAACATTAGTTGACGTCCGTTTTTAACGTGTTTTCTGTCTTATGAGGTGTTGACATACTTACATGGGGACATGTCGAAACTACGCAAAGAACAACGAATTCTCCTCCGTCAGAGACTGCCCATCTCTTCTTAAGTAAAGGTACACAATCCCTTCTAAGGTTTAAAGAGTTAATTACCTCTTTCTTAAGATGTTAGGTTACCACACCTTCGCCTGAAGCGCAAGTTATCTCTTTAATTTAGGTGTGGGGTGGGCCTATATGGGTAAACTCATATAGCTTACCCATTCCCACTCAGTTAAATGATTGATGTCATGTATTATTCTTATGGTTGTGACATATACATGTCATCTTAAGTGTCCACAGCTTTGACATACTATCATGTGACCTTACGAGCGTAACAAATAACCATACAAAGAAAAAATTTCATCCAAAAGAAAACAAGCCTTGACATGCTTGAAAACTACTAAACCTTAACTTGATTAAAGTTACCATAAAAACATCCAAACTACCAACGTTAAAGTGCAAAAGTGTTGGACCAAACCAACACGTAAAAGAAATTGTCTTTGGTCCTTATGGACCCATTACATAACCAAAACAGAAATTAAAATTTTCTTTAGGGATTCCACCCCAGTAATACCATCAAAAAACCAGAATAAATTTATTTTGCTTTTTCAGGTGACATCCGCCGCAGGTGTGACTTCTCCAAACCTCTGATCATTCTTATTGAGCATCCTCCTTTTTGTGTTTCCCATCCTGAAAATCATTCCATGTCGCTGTCGTGAGCATCATCAATCTGCTCAAGATCCTTGGAGGCCTCATTCGCTTTTTCATCATTAATCCGCTGCAAAGCCGTTTTTTCATCATTTAGGTTCCAATTCACATGCTCTCCTGCCTGATATTTCTCAATCATCTGGATTCTAGTTTCAAAAACTGCTTTTGCAGTCTCGTGCACCAAGTCATCCCGAAGTGATTCTATCTCTCTTTCATGCCTGATATCAATGCTTGCAAGCCTGGACCGCCACTTTAATATCTCCTCATTTTTGTCCCTGATTTCCAATCCCCTTTCCCTTATTATCCTCGCAGCTTCTTTCAAATCCTTCTCGTATTCAACCTTACTCATATCAAAGGTATCACATTTTTCCCTCCATATCCTGATTTCTTTGGACATTAACTTAGCCATCGAAACAATCTGTCATCAACGAGCAAAAAGAGACATTTTACTAAAATAAAAGAGGATCAATGTACCAACGTCCCAAATCAAATCTTACCCGATTCTCCAACACTTCTTCATTCCAAATTTGTTTCTCCACGCCGGAGATCTGGTCCACCCTTTTTCTTTTCGAGGTAAGTTTATTATCCGTCTCAGGGATGGTCTCTTCCGCTTTCATCTTGCCTTTGTATTTTGCCACAATATCATTCGTCGTAAAGCCGGATCGAGTCACTGCATATAAAGATATATGTTAGCACGGATTTAATAGAGTCGCCAATTAAATGACACGTTGATTCTGACTCACTCTCTTGGAGAACGTCGTAACTATGTATTTGAGAAAGAAGGATAAAAAACTGCACTCTTTAAGGTTAATGTCACCTTAATATAGTTGGAGACGTCTAATTTGGATAAGAATTTGAAGAAGATTCGATGATAACAATGGTTATCAAGATTTACGGTTATTAATTCCTATCAAGACTCTTTTCCTTTCTAGACGCCACGTATCCCTAACCGTCCCATCATGCCAAGCTGGCAGTTGATCATTTATTGCAAAGAAAAACATTTGCCTCCTCAGTTGCCGAGTTAGCCAAATGTTTTTGGGGACAAATTGTTGTGGGTATTTTTCCGCATGGGGACATCTTCAGTTGCTCCTGCATATCAAGATGTCATTCCACTGTAAGTATTGTTTTAATATTTACTTATTTGATTTTTCCTAATATCTTTATTATTATATTCCAGTGAACAAGAGAGAAGAATAAGGGATATTTTCTAGCACGTTCAACACATCTTCAACGGCAAGGATGACTTGGTCTCGCGGATGTTGAAGAGGATAAGCATATATCCCGAGATTGTAGGAACAACATTTGACTCATTCATACTTACTTATATTTAAGGGGAAATGGAGACGGAAAATACACACGCATACCCATATGCACACACTCTACGCACAAGCTACTTGTAATCCTCTCCATTCTCTTCCAAAGTTGTATTCATAATCATCATAGTGAAACTTTTAAGGTTGGAGACCTAACTCCCGGGGTTTTTTTCAAAGAGGTTATCACCTCTAAGGTTTTCCTCGTTAATAAATCGTGGTGTCATTATTTCTTTTCATGCTTTTGTTCCATATAGTCGAATTCCATAGTTCCCTCCTTATTGTTTAATCCACACACTTGTCAAAGTTAAGATTCAACTCTATTGTTTTTTCTAGCAAAACATTAACCAAATGAGATCAATACGAATAAAACAAATAGAAAGTGATCACTAATAGATCGTGATACAAGTATGACAAAAGGTTTTCAGGAGTTGTGTTCACAAGTTGAACTAATTTCTCTTGGGTGTGTAGTGTGATCAATTAATTTGTTCCAGAGATAGTCTTGTTGGGGAACACTTACATGTATTGATTGAGTGTGCATAGTGTTTGTCAATAAATGGTATAGTGATTACAAGGAGTGAATGTCTTGAACTTAAATGCTTGAAGGATTTCAGCACTTGCAGTTCATGACATTTCTACTCTCAAAGTCTTCAAGTTGTCTTCAAATTGAGTTGTTGTCTTTGAAGGGGTTGAAAGAATGACGTGGACTGACAAGCATTAAATTAAAATATCTTCTCCATTAACTGCTTGAGATCTTGAGGTACAGCCATGCTTGAATTACTTACAGGGTAAAGATGTTGTGAGTACTTGTAACTTGAACATTCCTTGAAGTAGTCACTAACAAGGCATCATTATGGTTTTCATGGTAACTGTTATACCAACTTTAGCTTAGTAGGTGAGAGAAATTGATGCTAGGTCAACTAAAGGAGGCTTTTTGAGGAAGCTAGACGGACTGCAGTAACGGATGGAGTACATAACCGGTTGACAATCTGACAGGTTAAGGGATAATCAGTTGAGGTCATGACCGGCCAAGATAGTCAACCAGTTATGACTTATCATAAGTTGAACAAGTTAACCAATTTCTCTTTTTAAACAAGTCAAGGTCTTCAAGTCTTCAGTCATCAGGAGAGAAATACAAGTATAAAAACATTGGCACTAGCACTAAGGGGATCCCAAGGATACATAGAAAATTCTAAGTAGTCAAGTTAAAATTAGGGGTCTTCAATAATGCTTTTATGATTGAGATTAAGCAATTCCCAAGCTATACATATATTTGACTAACAGTCTCCTACTAATTGCTTAAGTCCAATCATCCTAGGTGTACATCTATCTTAACTTAGTGAAAGAATGATCAAAAGTTTATCTTTTATTTGTCATTCCCTAAGTCAAGTGACAACTTGATGTAACCTATGGAAAGCTATACAATACAAAAAAAAAAAACTTAAGAAGGTGGAAGAATGAAGTACCCTGCAAGTGAAAAAGTTAGTAGCAGTATAATCATTCACAGAAATATAAAGGAAATTCAATAAAGCAAACAATAAACATTTAAATAAAAAATGAAAAAGATTGAGGGAAAGAGATTCTCGTTGATTTAAGCAGCAACCGGTTGACAAGATAAGATATATATATCATTGCTTACATTCTATTTAGCAGCATAATCAGGAGTAGGTTCGGTTAAAGGGTCTTTCTTTGACTGATCATCCTTTTCCTCTATTGGTGTAGATGATTATACTACAGCCGGTTCATATTTGGATCTCTTAGCCGTAGATGCTTCCTTCTTTTTCCTTTCTTCTCTCTTCCTCTTCTTCTTTTCATATCTTCCTGACCGATCGGTAGAAAGCATCATCAGAAGTTCATTTTGGGCTCTAACCTTGATCAGCTCATTTTGAGAATCTCTGAGTAGAGCAGTAGGTCACGAATTTTCTGATTAGCCTTCTTCAACTCTTCTGTGGCTTCAACCAGGTTTGTCTTGACTGCTATAGCTTAATCACATAATTGCTTGTTTGTGTTTGTTGAATTTGTCAGCTCCTTCACAAGATCAATTATTATAGCATCATTTTCATTAAGTTTTTCAACAAAATTTCCAATAGCTTTAGCAAACCCAGTTTCAACTCTTGTCATTCTTCGTCCTGCCTCCTCCTGATTGGACTTAGAAAGATCATTCACCAGTGCATCATGCAACTCCACCAAATCATTCACAACAGTTGGCCTATGGAGATCAGCTTCTAAACTATCTATTGATGGCACTGTAACTTCTGGCAAGGAGGGATCAGCAACCAGTAGAAGAGCAGAGACAATAACAACATTGGTTGAAGTATCTTGACCAAGAGAGAGAGAGTATTGAACGGTTGAGGGAGCAACGGTTGAAGGTGAGAGATCGGTCAGATGAGGAGCATCGATTGAGATAGGATCGGTTGGAGCAGAGAAACCGGTTGGAGCAGCTTGACCGGTTGGAGCAGCTTTCATCACAAAATCCTCTTCATCAGAATCAGATGAGGAAACATGCAAAACTAGAGTAATCAATCAATTATTTTCAAATCATAACTCCATAGTGCATTCAAGCTCTTTTGCCTCCTCAAAAGTAAGGGCCACTAAGTCTGCAGCTTGGCTAGCTAAAGGAATGGCATGGTGCATTAGCCTTTCCAAGCAGGCCAACCTTAACATATTGATCAGGTGGGAGGCATATCTGATATTGATTTGAGTACTAATACTCCCATCATCTTTTCTGATTGATAACCGAGGCACATGAGGCATAAATCCAACCATTTTGGTTACTTCAAAAGTCCAAGCAAAAATATGTAATTCTAACACCTTGGTCATTCTACCGTTGATAGCCAAATAACGAATAAACAAATTGTCGGTTCGAAGTGAAGATTCAACCTGTCTAGGTAGCCGTTTAGGAACTTTACCGACAATATTGATAGAACCTGACCGAGCTTATTGAGAAGAAATGAAGATAATCGTTTGGCAGGGAAATCCATGACCAATTTTTGCTCAGCCTTACCAGGAATAAACTTTGCATTTCTATGAGGAATAACTTTTTTCTTTAGCCTTAAGATTCTAGGAGTCTGAAATCTTAAGCTGGTCTCACCTGGTCCCTTAGTGTTGGTTTGGTGAGGAGGTGTGTCAACAGGTGGAGCACCCACTTTCATTGTCTCAACCACATCTATAAATGTTTGCATTTTGTCTTGCCTCCTTTTGCGTTGATGTTCATCAGTTAGGATGGAGGCATAAGGATCGGTTTAGACGGGTGTGGATGGTGACCTTCTCATGGACATCAAATAGAAACATCCCGTTTGACAACCGGGAAATTGAAGTTCTTGAAGTATAGTAATTCTTTGTGGACATCAAATCTTTCTAGTGCATTGAGAATTCAAAGTCAGCTGAAGGATGAGTAGGATCAAAAGGATCATAATCAAAAGGCTCGGGAGCATGAAATTTTATAGCATCATCCTCTTCAAAGAAATTAGAAAGTGTTGGATCCTCCTCCTCCTCAAAAATGGGATCAACTTCATCAACAGCTTTGCCCTTCAGCTGGGCACTGGCTTGACTGACAAATAGATCGGCTTGAATGGCAGCTTGAGTGGCAAACTCCTCTACAAATAACCGTTGAAGATCCAATTCACTTTCAAACAAATTCTTAGCCATAGCCACTTGCATTTGAATTACAGTAGTATCAAGCTTCTCCTCCTCAATTGGTTCAGCAAATGCATCGGTTGAGGGCATCTCAACCAGTTGTCAAACGGGTGTGGCAACTGATAGATTATCTCCTCCTCATAGGCTTTTAACCGGTGATGTATCTGTTAAGCCTCCTTCGATTCTCCTAACTAGGGTCGTCGGTTGATTAGTCACAAAATCCAATCTCTTCTTTTCATCAGGGCACTGGAGCTGGAACTAGAGCTAGAATGTTCACTATCATCACCCATATCAGCATCATCAAAATCATCACCATCATCATCATCACCATTCTTCTCCTTAAATAAATCTTCTATTTCTTCATCGATTGTTGTAGTCCACTTATTTTTATGTGAATGGACCAAAGAGAAGAAGTCAACTAGGTTGGTATTTCCCATGGCTTGTAACTCTTTATCCACTTCTAACGTATTCTCAATTAGATCCATAATATTTCTGATAAATTGATTCCTCCTTGGACCCAAAGATATAGGCTCAGTATCAAAGTGTGGAAGTAGATCATCAGGTAGTTCTTATCTTCCCAATTGGTAGGGGTCAATCTCCTTCAAAGTGTCTTGGACTATATATAACATGGCAAAGTCAGTCTACACAGCATGAACCATCATATCCTGACGCAACCGATCCTGTGCAAGGTAGATGACATTCCACAAATTGGGAAACAAGTCACAGTAACGGTTATAGAGTTTCAAAAGATCCTGCTTAGAGAAAGAGGCATCAAACTCACTAAGTTGATAGTATTTGCTGAAGTATATGCCTTTCTCCTCGTGAGTGTTCTCAAAATCAACATATTTATAAACATCACCAGCAGGTACATAATCCTTGTACAACTCATGGAATTGGAGCAATCTTCTAAGGAATGGGGGTAGATGATCAATAGGATAAACCCAGTTGGGTGAGGGAATAAGCTTATCTTGTATAGCCCGAGGGTTATTATAGAAGTTGTGGAAGGTTGGGTTTCTAATCGGTTGACACTTCCTAGCTGATGGATCTAAAGCATGATCGGTTATAGGGATTTCACTGGTTAGAAAGTTGTAAGAGAATAACCATTTAGGGATGAATGGGACAAAATTGGCTATATCTGATTCTATCAGTTTCTTTCTTTTAGCATTTTCCTTGGCCAGTTGAGAGGTGAATTTTTGGATAGGTTTGGATTTGGGTACGTAGGATGAAGTGGAGGGAGTGGGAATTTTCTGGATTTGGGGTTGAACAGCTTGCTTCCTTGCTGTTTTCTTGGGTCTGACTGATGGGGAGGTAGAAGGGACCGCTGGTTGTGAATTTGTAACCAGTTGAGCTGTGCTAACCGATGGGGCATCGATTGCCTTCCTCTTGACTGGTAAAGTGGGAGCTGGTTTAGAGGACTCAGGCTCAGTAGATTTCATCACCTTTGCCTTGTATGGCTTCTTCTTTTTCTCAACCAGTTGAGCACAAGTTGAGGCTTCATCGGCTGATGCTTCACCGGTTGATGCTTTACCAGTTGAGGTAGTGGTTTCTTTAGAAATTCTTCCCCAGTCAGCTTTGTCAAAAGTTTTCACCCATGACTGAGGGTAGCTTGGCTGACCAGCTGAGGCAGCAAGGATGGTAGAGTTTTTCCTCAATACTCTGCTTATAATAAGATAATGGCATTATAAATAAAGGAGCACCAGTTGAACTCCTTTTGCAGTAAGATGGATGCCATAGCTTGAAACTGGATCATAGTGATGCAGTGGTGTGATCCTGACCGACAGATGATGCATCGGTCAACAATTTCTGATTTGAGCCCATGCCAACTTCATGTTCTTCATTTAGACAGTTGAGGGACCAGTTGAGGGAAGGGTAGGGAACGCTTCAGTAATAGAGGTTGAGGAGAAGGCGACAAATACACCTGCAACGGTTGAAACAATAGAAGGCACTTCACCAGCCTTAACATCTTCATCAATTAACCTATTGTCAAACATTTCATTCACCAGCTCATAATAGATATCTTCTGAAGCTTAAAAATAGGAGATAATGAGACACTAACTTAATGCAATTAAAATTATGGAAGCATAAAAATAGGAACATCTATGAAACATTTTAAATTTGAATATAATAATGAACAAAAAGATAGCCTTTTGGATAAATAGGAATGATACATAGATTACCTGTTTAATCAAAATTTTTATTTTGATCAACCTATGAAACAAAGTTGGTAGACAGCTCATAGTTATGTAATTCTATTTCATAGTTTTTCTAATCTATTCATGCTAGAAGGATCTAAGGGCTAGGGTTTTGATGTTCTTGTTAAATTTTCCGCTGCGTTTGTAACCTCAAAACCCAACATATCTCATGACCTATTACCTTACCCTCAATGCGGTTATGGCATTGGCATGCTCCTCTTGGCTAGTAAATGTGTTCGGCTTGTGACCTTGGAGGACATTAGCAAGTTAACTTATATGTGTCGTCAATTTATTTATTGCCACTTCATGGGTCTTCCCTTGTTGGATTTGATCCAATATTAGCCTCTCCATTTGTTGAGCTTGATACAACCTTAGCCTCTACACTTGCTCTTCCCATGCTTGTTTGGATTGTTTTTGAAATTGTGGATGTGGTGGAATAGGCAGTGGAATAGGGTGGAGAGGTTGGTTGTTGTTACATGAAAAGTTCAGATAATTTCTCCACCTTGGATTGTAGGTATTTGATTAAGGATTGTTACGAGGAGACCTTGGTTGATATCCATTCGCCATATGAGCATGTTCCATAGAATCAGGAAATTGTCCCTTTAGCTGATATCCTCTTGCCGCGGTCGACAAGACTATACAGGACGAGGTTGTATCAAATTTAGGACGGAAATTGTTCTTCATTTGACGAATAGCAGCTTCGTTTGCCATTAAAATTTCTTGGTCTTTCACCTCGGTATATTAACCTAAATCCTTTTAAATTCTATTACGGCTTTAATAAGATTTATTCATCAAAGTAGTGGTCTATGTATTAATCACCCAAAATTAATGATCCAATTAATACCAAATAGTTAAAGATCCAAAATTATCTCAACATAAAGTTGCAACTCTAAATCCTTTAATTAAGAATACTTTGAAGAACTAGAACAAGATTGAATGGAAAAATTAAAACTTATAGCATAGAGATCCGATATCGTTTACATTCAACCCATGAATTTAGAGCAATTAGCTACTCATGATCATAAGAACAAAGACAAAGAAATAACTAAATAACAAAAAAACCTATATCTTGATTCTTGAATCCTTGTTTACAATTCTCAAAAAGTAGAGTAAAACATATGTTAAAGATTGGCCTAAAAGTGGCTGGAGTTGTTCTATTTATACTAGGGTGAAAAAGGGCCAATAATATGGAAAATATCACCAAATCCTTGCGAAATTCAAAAAATTGAAGTTGCTGGACGGAGGGGTATGCGGCCGCCCAAGTACTCTGTGAGTTTGGGTGGCCTCCTCTTTGCATGTGTGTGGTCCCCTTCTTTCGTACTTTGCGGTACCTTCCTTAAAAAACTTTCGGAGGTCATAACTTATTCATACTGACTCCGATTTAGATGTGCCACATATCGTTAGAAAGCTCTCATCGAGTAATATCCATCGATTTTGGTTGCTCAGGGTCACATCTTTTTTATCCTTCTATTATTTCCATTCTTTCTTCCTTTGCCGCAGTGCTCTTGATCGTTCTCATTTGTAATATTTATGATCATTATCCATGTCTTTCTACTTCCATTCCCTTTACTTATAAATGCTCCAAAAATCCTTTAAAACACCTAAGGAGTATATTCTTTCGATGTGTATATACACATCCATCAATCCTATAAAGGTCACCAAAGTTGGTAACAATGATCAAGAAAATAATATGAAAGTGAAAGGTGGAGGAGTCGTAATTCACATGTTAAATCTAATCACAATCCCATACTTATACTGATACTTAAGAATCAAAATTAAAACATCCTCAAATCATCATATACTTTAGCCAACATTCCAAATTTTGAAAAGAACAAAAACAATTATTATTTTTTAATATTTTTGGAGAGTGACATTATTTACTATCCCCTCTAAACCCACAAACTCGGAGAGAATTACAAAGAGTGACTCAAAACTAAACATTGCCTACCCCTAAACTCAAAACATGCTATGTCCTCAAAGCATAAAAAGAATAGAAGCATGGCCTGGGTTTAAAGGTTGACACGACACAACAAAAAAGAAAAAAAAGCAAAATAAGGGTTAGCTAGTTGGGTTGCCTCCCAACAATCACATTTTTTTAGATTCGTTAGCCCGACTATTGCCCCGGTTTGGATTTCACCTTCCTTCCCTTGGCCCACTTCATAGTTTACTAGATCCTTACTTTCAGATCGAGCCCTATGTAGATTCCCAAATATATCACATACTTTAGCAACCTAGGGAATTTTTGGCATCTTTGCCTCCTGGGCTCTTTCACTTGTTGCCTCTTACCACTTTCTTCATTCTTAAAGGAAGGATGAGGTACAATAACAATTCCTAAGTTCTCAACGGAATTCCTAATGGGTAGAAGGTCCTCATTCTCACAAACCTTCTTCTAACCACCATCTAGGGAAAACTCAAGCTCAAGCTCCTTTATGAATTGCTCAAGCCATGTTTTCTCTGCATTCTCCACCTTCTAAATGCACCCACTTGAATTATCACAAGGTGATTCATCTTTAGAGTCAACATTGGAAATTTCGTAGACAAAATTCTCTTTTGCGTCCTCCAAAGGCTGCTTTTCTGGTTGTTGTGGTAGTAGATCACTAACATAATATGGCTCACAAGTTGGATCACCTCCCCAAACCTTGTCTGAATGATTTCCTCGAGCATTTACATCCTCCCAAGGTTGTTCTTCAAGTAGTGGTGGTGGTAGATCACTAATATAACATGGCTCACAAGTCAGATCATGAAATACATATTCCCTATCATTGTTAACTTTCCAGACCAAGGTTGAATGGTTTCCTCGTTCTTGATTAAAAGAGTTAGAGTAATAGTTATATTGCAGTTGCCATGACTGAACGTAGCTCATTTTTAGCACCTGTTCCCTATCGTAGTATGTTAATAAACACCACAAATTGCACATGCCTCTTGAACATTATAATTTGGCTACTTGACGCGCCAATTTCTGACGACCTATATCATAATAAGTGCTTATTCCATACATCTTTGAGTATCTCGCACATTAATTTTCTAAAAAAATAATTTAATGCAAGAAAACTATTTACACTAAACAGGAAAATAATTAAAAGAAAACTATTTACACTAAAAAGGAAAATAATTAAAAGAAAACTATTTACACTACCTAAATTAATTTGTTTACACAAATCTCCGACAACGATGCCAAAAACTTGATGTAGAAAATCTCCCACATGTAATAATTACCTAGGAATTGCACTAGTCACCGTAGTAGTAACGCGCAAAAGCGAGGGTTGAATCCATAGAAACTTTGGTGACAAATAAGTAAATTCAAGCAGTGAAAAAAGTAACCAAAATGGGGTCTTGTTTGATTGTTTATTAACCTACTAAATGCAAGAACGTAAAAGTAAACTAAGAACACAATTAAAATAGCTAAAGAAATTAATTTAAGCTAGAGATTTACGGATTGAGTTTCACAAATAGCTTTTCTTTATTCTTATACTAACAATAAAGGGATAAATCTCATTCTAGGATTCATTCGCTCAATTAAGGATTGAGACAGTAAGGCGTGCGATTTACAGTCCTAATATTCTACTAATATTATATTTTCCGCAAAGTCCATATAATATTCCAAGAATTCACTAAGCACTCAAGAATATTTGAACCTATATTCATTTGATTTACGCATAGTCCTCAATTAAATCTATTTATCAAAGTAGTGGTCAATGTATAAATTCTCCACACAAGTGTAATGATTTATACCCAATAGCTAAAGAGCAAATTTATATCTTAAAATATAATTGAAAAACTAAAATATATAACGATGATTACATTGATAAAGTAGAACTAGATTGAACGAAGAATTAAATCAATATCATAGAGAATCGATACCTATTAAATCCAATACATGAATTTAAATAATTTAGCTAATAAGAGCCTTAAAAGAGAAAACAGAAAATTAAAATAAAAATAAAAACCTGAAAATTTATCCTTGAATCCTTGCTACAACCTTGAAAAGAAGACTAAAACATAACCTAAAAGTTATTGGAGTTTTTCTATTTATACTAGGGTAAGGAGGTGTAAAAAATTGGGTTTAAACGAAATTTGGAGGCTGCTGTTGCGTAAAGGGGCGGTGGCACCATTCTCGAAGGAGCGACCACACCCTAAATGTCTCAAAATTGTCATCTTCCGCCAAAAGGGGCGGTCGTACCTCTTTTGGGGGAGCGGCCGAACCTTTATTTTCTACTGCGCATCTTCAACTTCCGGAGGTTATAACTTTTTCATACGGATTCCGTTTTGGACTTTACACATATCATTGAAAAACTTTTGACGAGTAATATCCAATAGTGTATGTTGCACAGGGTCACATCCTTATTAATTGTCCTTATGTTATTTCAATTTTTTCTCCTTCGCCGTTCCGCTCTTAATTGTTCCTTTTTGTACTCTTGAAGAGCATAATCCATACAATTTTCCTTCAATTCCATTTACTCATAAACACTCTAAAAATCCATTAAAACACCCAAGGTTGAGCATTAAATAAGTCCAATTAAGAGTATATCATATGGCTGGGTAGAAACACATCTATCAAACAGTTCGAGCATTCTGCTTAATTTCAGACCAAATCAAACATCATATATGGTCTGCCTACAACTAATTAGAGCACATACAAGCCAAATGGCACCAACAGAAGCCTATGTTGATAAAATACATGCATAAACATGAAGAAAACAGAAGCTTGACCCATAAAAAGTTTTAAAACTAATTACAATGATCTTAAAAACTTCTTGCCCAGTAGTGTCACCACTATGAATTCTCTGATCCCAAAAAATGGGTGTTTTAAAATATGATTTAAAAGGAATCGGATATTTGAAGTAAACTTTAAAATGTTTAGAGTTATCATGGTGTTTTTGTTTGCCAAAACATTGAAAATTGTTATTTAATGAGATATGAGTGCGTATGGCACTTTACACCTTGAGAAAAGTATCAAGAACTCACCCAAAGTTCCTCGTATCACCGAATCTTCATAAAGATAAATGTGTGTGTATTTAATCAAAATATGCAAAAAAAAGGCTTTAGAAAACTATTTCATCTTTATAAATCAGTTTTAAACAGGAAATAGTAAAGGGGAAGGGGTTTAACAAGTAAGAATGGAAGAAGAACATAGGACTGGTCATAGGATATCACTGAACAGTATGGGTCGCGCGGAACGATTAACGGTGCCACGCGGACCTGAAGGTGCCACGCGACTCTTTTTGTCTCTTAGTCAGAATTTATCAAAATCAGGACCTAAAACATGGAATAAACATGAACTGGACAATCTAGATCAATACAGAAGTTGTAAATGGATCACATCAATCTCATGGCCTTATTCCTAAAACATACCTATTTTCCAAATGAATGATTGTGTTATCTCATAGGGAAGTAGACCAATTGACATCGTTTATGAATCCATTATGGGAAAGTAAAGATAATAAAAAATTATAAGAGGTTAATAATAAGACATTAAACATGAAATAATCAAAGTAACGAATCACATCAACCTCATAGTTTCATTCCTTAAACATACTTAATCACCAAATTAATGATTGTATGCTTTCTAAGGAGATAACCCAATTGGTATCATGTGTGATTTTACACCAATGAGTAAATAAAAAATGACAACAAGTAAAGTTTATATCAAAGCATTTCAATATAGAGTAATCAAGATAACTACATTAGAAATAAGGGAAAGAGAATGAGAGTTTACTAATAGTTTCCTTAACAAGAGTTCACTTCTATCTCCTTTGGTTTAGGATAGATTAAGGTAAGAATCCATGGTGATTTGGGTAATAGAGAGATTAGGAATTTTGTTTTAGGTTGGCAGGAGAGAGAGTGTGAGACTGAATTTGGACAGAGTTTACACAGTGTGCCAAAAGTGATCCCCTAAAATGGGCTAAGAAGGCCTCTATTTATAGATGCTGCCAAGCTCCCAAAGGTGCCGCGCTGATTGCCCAAAGTGGCCGCACAGATTTTTCTTCTTAACCGCCTCGGTTGCCTCTAGAAGTTGTCATGATAAGATATTTTCTTCTTTATGTGATTTCAGCGAGGTACTTTCAAGGTTTCTTACACAAGAACGGCCCCTCCTCACTTAGAATGATCAAATTATCGTCCACGAGGTCCTTAAACTTGTTGTTATAGCTGAGTAGTCCTCACAAGTCCTTTTCATGTATTTTGATGAAGTGAGATCTAGATTAGGATACTTACAGTGTTGATGTTGCCAGGAACTTCCTCAAGCAGCAACACACCGTTGTAGTCCAAATGTGATATCTCCGACTCCTTCTTCTCGGATTGATCTGCACACACTCAAACGTTAACTAAGCCGGGGGCGGCTCCGGCGTAAGCCCCTCCGGCGAGAGGATAAGAAGTTGCTTGACAAAAGGGAAAACCAACAATATTGAAGGTGTTTGTGTGTGTAACAGTGGACGTACCTCTGGAATGAAGCCTTCCTCTCATACTTATACCCCTTACCCTCGTGCCTTGCATGTGACATCCTCACATTCCATGCCTCCTGCCACGTGTCGCCACTCCACTGGTCCTTTACAAAAGTAAACCCTTAACACGTGATCACCAATCCCAATGCATAACCGTCTACTGGTCCCACTTAGAAGATATTTATATGCCGCCTCTGGTAAGCTATATCCATTGGGATCCATCTCTCGCCGGATAAGGTTACCTGTTAACCTGTCTCGCCTCACCACAATATCTCGCCTTTAGTCTTTATTGTAATCTCGCCGGTTTTCCTCATAATGTCTTGCTATTTATTGTCTTGGTCTTCCCCCTTCTCACTGATTTTAGCGGGATATTTCCTATCTCGCTTTCTTATGACTCTCCTTGGGCCGCCTCTACTTTTGTCTTCTTCTTGGGTCTTACCTCAATTTTGGGCCTACTTGCTACTTTCTCGCCAATGGACTTGGATCAGGCCCAACCATTATTATTGGACAGCATCAGAAGCCCCTAAGTTTATGGCGAGATTCATTTATGGTCTCGCCAAAAACTTGATATTTACCACCTCCTCAGTCTGCGACATACAAATCCTTCTTTAAGAAGCTACCATTGTAAATCCCCATCCATACACGTGTTCCTTTCCTGATAACCCTTAAGATTTTAATGAGCCGTCATTTGGGAATCGTGCCAATTTGTGAGGGAAAATTTAAAATTTTTACCCCAAACGTCACATCAATCAGTTCCCTAAAACCCTCTCTCATATAAATACCTAAATTACTTCCCACATTTCCCTTTTTACTCTTCTTCATCCTTGCTCGAGCTCTCCCAAATTCCGACGAACTGACCTTGATTCAGACGATTCTTCTTCATTTCTCTCAGTTTATTCTGATTACTTCCCCAAAAGCTTGTTTCTTGATCATTATTAGTTCACCTTCGGCCATTTTGAAAGAGATTTGGTGCATCATTCCTCAATCCCCAGGATTCCACCTTCTTTTTTAGCGCTGTTCATCTTTTCCGGTGACTCTTCATCTTTC